>JAPPVO010000014.1:19562398-19671160 GCA_030407325.1 Camellia japonica
TTCGCTGAGCGAGCGAGTTCGCTCGAGCGAGCTTTGTTTTTGTTCTTCGCTCGAGAGCCAGGTTTGGTCGCTCGAGCGAGATTGCGTCTAGCTTAGACCTGAGAGATGTGTTTCTTCGAGCGAGTTGTCGAGCGAGCATTTCTTCGCTCGAGCGAGCGAGGTGTATGTTTTCGAGTTCTTCGCTCGAGCGAGCATTTCGTCGCTCGAGCGAGCTTCTGGGTTGCAGACCTGAAGCATCGAGTTTTTGGCTCGAGCGAGCTTTTCTTCGCTCGAGCGTGGATTTTTGTGTCTGGTCGCTCGAGCGACCATGTCTTCGCTCGAGCGAGCCTGTCCAGTTTAAATCGCAGGTTTTAATCATTTTTTACCTTTTTGATCAGAAACCCTAGTTACATTCTCTCTCCCAACTCACCTTCTCTCCTAGGTTTGATCTAGTTAGGGTGTGTTTTTACCCTAGTTGCTTTACAAATAAGATAGAGGAGAGTGAGGGCTTCATTTAATCTGAACGGTTGTTGATTTGGAGCACTTTGGAGTTTGGGCTATCATCTCCGTCTTCTTCTTTTTGGGTTCTTGCTTCGAGGTAGGGATTTCCTACTCCATTTATACGCTTTAATCCTAAGTGTTGGTATTTTGGTATGTGGGGGTAGTTTGGTAATTTTGGGAGAAACCTTAGGGTTTTGGCTTAGATTAATTTGTATAATTAATTTAAGGGAAAAATGTGGAATTGGGTTTAATTCATGAAGTTGGGGAAATTATGAGATTAATGATATAGTTGGGTAGTTTAAATACTTACCTATGAGAATGTTGATTTTACATTCATTGTTGTATTTATTTCTTGTTTAGAAATAACTGTTTTGGGCTATCGGTGGAGGATAGTCATTGATTGTTGTAGACCTTGCATGGCTTAGGTATAACTGGAATTAAGTCACTTATGTTGACTGTTGAATTAATACAGAACATTACTTGTATTGATTATGTGTTGTATATGGCAATTGTGTGTTTCATTGCATATGCATGTTGTTTGGAGGAGATAGGGGATGAACTCCACGGTTTAGGGGAGATAGGGGATGGACCTCTAAACCGGATTTGTTGGGAGGAGATAGGGGATGGACTCCAGTAGCATCACTCATATGTGTGCTTATTGATAATAGCAATATTGCTATTTGTTGTTGATATGATACATCATTATAATGTGTATCAGTTGGAAGTATGGAAGTGTTGTGGTTTGAGCTTTAGTCTCATTTATTTTTGTGACATCTGGATCACTATTATAGTTGGCCAAGTGAAAGGTGTCATAGACAATATGTCATAGACAATGTAGACATTCGTGTCATAAAATTGGAAATTGATTATCTTGTGTTAACCATGTATCGAATGCTAATGCTTTAGTTAATTATTATGCTTGGTTTAGTATTTTCTACTGGGCTGTGGCTCACCCTATATGGGAACTTCATTTTCAGGTTCAGGTGGTTCACTACCTCCAAGGACTTAGCTTGTGAGGATTTGGACTCGAAGACTTGCTTTATTTTATTTGTTTTATTTGAACAACTTGTAAACTTTCAAGCCTAGGGCTTTATTTGTTTTTGAGTTAGAAACTCATGGAATTGTGTCCAAGTGTTGGCTTGGCAAGATGTAAGCCCATAGGGCATTTATTATGATGTTTTATTTCATGGCACTCTGATGAATGGAATAAGATACTTTATTTCCTTATAATTCCGCATGTTAATATTATGTATTATGGGTTTATTTTTGAGGGCGTTACATAAAAATTGTTTGTGTTGATTTATTGATTTTGAAGCAACAATCTAAATCACTTTTGTATGTGCTAGATGATTCAGATTGTTAGTTTTAACTGTTTGGGATTGGTTACAATTAATCTTGATCGAATCACGAATTACTGAGGTTTTTCAATATTGATGTTAACTTGGAAGCAAGGTGTGGTGCAACAAAAGAATGAGTGGAACCAGAGTTAAAGAGAACATGAGCTAAGTGACCACAGACAAAAAGTGTACCTGTCACAACATTCTCCATAGTACCAGAATTTTCGGGTACTAAAGCAAAAGCTCTCCCTTGGCGCCTCTGTTCCTTCTTCCCTCTTGTGGTGGTTCCTGGTTTCTAAACTAGTTCAGAGATACCTGTCACAGAGTTGGTGAATTTTGGGCAATCTTTCACCAAATGGCCAACTTGGCCATATCTGTAACATGCTCCTATTGCCCGGTAGCACTGTCCTCTATGAGCCTTTCTGCAACTCAGACAATTCAGAATGGTGCTACTCCTGGAGATAGTAAAACTTTGGTTGGTCAAACCAGTTGAGCTAGTAGGTCCGGTATTTACTTTCTTTGGTGGGGCTTCCCTAGATCCTCCGACTGGTTCCCAAAACTACTTTTTTTGACCCATTCCACTTGAACGTGCGGTTTAATTCATTTCTCGGCGATGTATGCTCGATCCACCACCTCTGCATAGGTTGGTAGTTTCAAAACCTCAAGCCTATCTTTGATTTCAGTATCCAATCTTGCTACGAATTTTCTTGCTTTTCGAGCTTTTGTTGGAATAACATATGGTGCAAATCGTGCTAGTCGGGTGAACTTACTTTCATATGCTGGTACTGACATTGTTCCTTGCCTCAAATGTAGGAATTCTGATGCCTTCTGCTCCCGTAGTGATTTTGAAAAATACTTTTCATAGAACACATCTAGGAATCTCGCCCAAGTCACGATCTCTTCCTTTTCTAAGGTGAGAAGCCACCATTCCTGCGTATCTTCCTTGAGAGTGAAAGTGGTGAAGGACATTTTCTGTTCTTCTGTGCAGGGTAGGGCATGAAAAATCTTTTCCATTTCTTTAACCCAAGCTTCAACTAGCAATGACTTTGAGCCTCCTTTGAACGTGGAAGGTTTCAAGTCTTGGAATTGTTTAATCGTAGTTGTCCCTTCACAATATTATGCTAACCCATTGTTCTGCAAGGCTTGCAAGAAACTAGTAACAGCTCTTTCCACAATCTTTTCCATAGGATCGACTTCATTGAATGATGATCCGGTACCATTTCCATCGTTAACCATAGCTATAAATTAACAGTTTTAATAAACACGGTGCATGATTTCCTATTAATTACCTAATTTAAAACATATTCACATAATCTACAAAACATAGTTCACAAGACAATATATATATTATATTCAGAAAACACCGGTTTTATAAAACATAGTTCACAAGACAATATATATATTATTCACAAAATGTTGGCTTTATTTATGTATAATGGTGTTAGTACATTACTTGTAGTTATGTCAACTTAATGCCTAACCCTCCATGACAAAACGGGTTAGAACTAGGTCATGGTTAGCTCACTTGCACAACAAATGAAAACAAAGAAGAAGAAAAAAAAACACAAAAAAAACAACAAAAGAAAGGATCTTGTTCTCGGGATTTTAGACTGAAAATAACCATGGGTACTGCAGCTGCATATGATGTTCAAACTCTCACCCGCTTAGCTCGATACCAAACCATCGCCACACCACCTTCACTCGATAAATGGGAATGCCTACCACATAACCCATAGCTGTCGTCCCGTGATACGCATAGGCACCTTCACATAGGTCATAATATCACCAAAATCAACCATCTGAGTATCAATCAGGTTTTAAGGGGGAGGGACTCTTACTTGAATATGGTCACATAAGACGACATGCTTTCGCCGAGCCATAAACTCTAAAGGTAAATGTGCCACTAAGTAGTGAGGATATCCCTGACTCAGGGCCATGCCCATGTAGGCCCCAAAAACCTGTTTAGGGTACTCATAACGTCAATCCTCCACCACTATGTATCTACTTCTGTGGGGACGACCCTTAAGTATACTGGTAGGCCCATAAATCGGTTGAGGGTCGGGTTCGCCTGTCTAACTATTTCCTCCGAATATCCTATTTTCTCTGGTAATTCTGGAATGTAATTGTTATTTCCAAAAATTCTTTCAAAGTCTGGGGGATCAAGCCCGTACCAAAAAGAGTCACCAAAGTTAAGTTCTGACATTACTTGCACTATAGGATGCCCAACTCAGCTATAGAACTAATAAAAGACTAACCATAAGAACTAAGGTAAGATTTTTCTTATCTTGTTTTCTAATGGTACGCATATCTTCCAACTTCATGGTTGTTTTTTTTTTTTTTTTTTAACCATTGCTTTAATACCACGTTTGTCACGACCCATCCTGGTGACCAGGGCTGGATTCGCAACTAATTAATTTCTAAAATTTCTCAGATTAATTCCAAGTAATTAAATTACATAATGTAACGGAATAAAATAAAAGATGTAGATAAATATCTAAAGCGTACATGTAAATTATTATTTATGTAACGATGTACCATCAGTCAGATAATGATTACAAGTAAACATTTAAAAAAAACAAAACAAAAAAAAAAACATGATATTCATGTCCAATTTGGGTTCTAATCAATGGGGTAAAACCATCATTCTTTAAGTTTTATCACCTGAAAGGGGTTTTAACAACTATACGCACATGGCAGAGTGCAGAATATTATACTAAGAGTATAAGGGTATATAAATCACCATGGATAATTAGTTAAGATAAACGATGAATAGTTTGGTTCGAATAAATTATTTTTAATAACAAACATATAATACAAAATCCATAGATGCAAAATAACCATAACCACAGTACAGAACATAACAGAGGGTCAATAGATCCATAATAGACAGAGGGTCACGAAGTGACTAATTAGAGGGCCAATGGTAATTTAAATCCCTCAAGGCATGGGACTGTCAGAGGGTCACTAAAGTGACAATTCAGAGGGCCAATGGTCATTTAAGTCCCCCAATGCATAGGAATTTTGTCACACCCCAAACCAGGTATGACCGGCCGTGGCCCACAGGGCTTTAGCCCAAGGCATACGTAAGACTAAGCACTAATCCATAATCACATTGAACAACTATACAAAAGTCCAGTAAAAAAAAACCAAACTCAATCCAGTGACATGCCACAAGTATAAACGACAAAACCAACTATAATCAATACCATCCAAACTTATGGGCTATAAATAGCCCATATATCAAAATAATCGTAAATGAACCTCAATAATATATATATATATATATGCACAAACTTGACATAACAATCTAAAACAAAATAAATGAATGTCCTAGAGGTCTATGCAATTGAGTCCCCGCTACGCCATGAGTCCACTCTAAGTCCTTCTAACACCTAGAAATGATAAATAACTAAGTCAGCTGATAGCTCAGTGAGTAGCAACATAGATAGCAAATACAGTTTTGAAAACAGGGTTCAATGCCAAAATAAGATATATATCACAAAAACTAGATTGGCATACAGTTTGGTAAAGAGAATCTGTTTCAAAAAGAAGGTTCCACAGTTCAATAGTTAAAATACTCATGTCTCTCAAGAACATGATAAATGACATTTTCCACTTAAAACATATTACAACATGAACACCAATAATTTTCCAGGTACCAAGAAATAACAAGTAACATGACATTTAGTTCTCAAGGCTATCAACCCCGTTGGATCCAATACCGAACAAAGAGTCATCCTCAGGGTGGCAACCCAAGCCTTTTTCTCTAAGACGATTCGATTGAAGGTCATCTAGCCTAACCTAGTTCTTTTCCTTATAATCGTTGAGCACTAGAGTCATCATAGCCCAACTCGGATCTGTTCCCTAGTGGCCAGAGTCACCACACATAATGGAATAATTTCCCTAGACTAAAATATACAGATGGTCCCAATAATCAATACACATTAGTTTTGCAAAACATGGTAGTTCACCATTATAAACATGAGACCAAAAACAAATAGTTTACAGTATGCTAAGTTTACACATGTTTCATAAATAATTTAATTCCATTGATAATATAATAGATTATCAAAACAGTTTAGTCCTGAAACAATAATTTAATTTTCTAATAGTTCAGGGTTGGTAACATTTATAAAAATATGTAGCATGTAACTACTCACCTGAAAACATAATAATATAATCATCGAATAGAGTATGAAAGTCCAACTAGTGCCCTAAACCAAGTATGAAGACTACAGGTCACTACTAATTTAAAAATCCTAAAGAGAATAATAAACTAAGTACCCCACACTAAAGCGCACTAACACAACTCAACCCTACTCACCGTTACTCTTAAATAATACCTAAGTTCATGTTCTTCAAGGTCTAAAATTACCCAAGACATTGGTGTCAATCGAAACTCAACTAAAAGTAACTTTAAGATAAAACAGAGTTTTAAACAAGTTTTTCCAATTTATTCGCTAACTTTGAAAATTAAAAACCCACTCCATGCTATTCGAAAAATTCCAAAACCCTCCAGATACCAACTAATATATCCTAAGTTTCAAACCCAATTGGTTTTACTTGATTTGCTTATCAAAATAATTATTTACAATTAATTACACCCAAACAGGTTATTTTCTGCAGCACTTTAAAGAAATTAACGGTTCTCTTAGTATACACGAGCAATCAACGCAAGGCTAAAAATTTAAGAAACTAGACTTGTAACCGGTTCTAATGACACTGATTTGATAATTTTCGGATTTATACCTAGAGGAAACAACACTTTCGAAGTTACTATTTTAAACTAGTTTTCTGGACAGATTTGAACGCAGCAGTTAATATACTCCCAAAAATTATGAGAAAATTCAAATATGCAATTCAATATGTAATTAATCTACTGTAAAAATGTTTGTTCAAAATTCATCCATTTGATATGATTTCTTGATTTTTAAAGTTTGTGGTTCTGTATAGATTTTTTTTTTTTTTTTTTTTTGAACTACACCCATTATTTCTCATCACCAATCACTGACTTAGCACCCAAACAACACACCCGTTTCTCCTATTCCTTCCCAACAATAAGTAGATTATACATACGAACCATCACAATATATAGATATAATAAAATAGGACAATATCTTAGAGTTGTTGACCACCAATGTTGCCAAAAGTTTCTCTCTCTCTCTCTCTCTTCTCTCTCTCGCCCTCACGGCTGCTATGAAGAACAAATAAGAAGGTAGGGTTTTATGTATATTTTATTTAATACTAGTGGTTGGGTACACCTAAAGCATATGTAGGTCAAATAAATAAATAATAAACAAAATGTTGAAATATGTTGTAAGCAACTCAAATGGTACGACCATTATTTATCAAATTGTGGTCTAGAGTTCGAGTCACACCCTCTTCTCCATTTATTTTATTTTATTTTATTTTTAAATAATAAATATTGTCTCTAAATTAAAGATTTTCACCATAAATTTATTTTAGGTTTTAAAATCAATTAAAAGATCCTCCAATAATATTTAGTTTGCACTAAAATATTCACGAGCAAAATATTTGAGATTGTAAAATAATTATTACTTAATTATTTATTTGATTTGTATATTCGAGTTCTCACAAATTCCGTAGTGGTACTAATGAAAATAAATGGTTATATACTCGTTGTCAAATAAATTCCATAATTTAAACAATGATATCTATGGGTTTTAATTTTAAATAAGCAGGGCTCATAAAATGAATAACATAATTGAGTGTTAATATAATTAAAAAAACATGATTTTCATAAAATAATTTATGTCTACTCTAAGTATAATATAACTCACCTTAATATCAATTCCTACTTTTTCTCCAAGCTTTCCTGATCTCCCAAGACTCTCTTATTTTCCTACCAATTCCGTTGAGTCCTGTGCTAGCCACTGCTTCCCTTTTATACTAAAGCTTGGTGGTGACTAATCATCCTAATCAACTGTTGATTCAATAGTCTATACCTTAGCTTCCACAAGCGGTAGTAACAAAACCCTCCAGCCAGTTGCCTACGTTTCATCATAATTCTTTATTGGCCCAACTATTTGTATTAATTTTATGGTTGTTTTAATTTGGCCTAAAACAATTTATTAATCACATTGTTATGGTTTGGTAGCAACAATGCTTCTAATTTTAGATTACATTCTAACATGTATAACTATAAAATTAAATATTCACTCAAATTAACTATAAAATTAAATATTTACATAATCATAAAATTACGATTAATATCATCCTAATATTTATTTATTCAAAATTTCAGATAGGAGATCATGTATTCCTGAAGATCTCACCAACAAAAGGGGTTATCTGATTTGGGAAGCGAGGAAAGTTAAACCCATGTTACATTGGGCCATTTGAGATACTAGAAAGGATTGGTCCTGTGGTATACCGCCTTGCAATGCCACCTGAACTGTCCAACGTCCACAATGTATTTTATGTGTCGATGCTCTGGCGATATCTTCGAGATTCATAACATATCATTAATCACGAAGGCCTCGAAGTTCAAAACGACCTCTCTTATGAAGAATAAATTCCATAATTTAAACAATCATATCCATGGATTTTAATTTTAAATAAGCAGGGCTCATAAAATGAATAACATAATTGAATGTTAATATAATTAAAAAAAAAAAACATGATTTGCATAAAATAATAAAATAATTTATGCCTACTCAAAGTATAATATAACTAACCTTAATATCAATTCCTAATTTCTCTCCAAGCCTTCCTGATCTCCCAGGACTCTCTTCTTTTCCTGCCAATTCCATTGAGTCCTATGCTATCCACCGCTTCCCTTTTATACTAAAGCTTGGAGGTGACTAATCATCCTAATCAAGTGCTAATTCAATAGTCTATACCTTAGCTTCCACAGGTGGCAGTAACAAAACCCTCCATCCAGTTGCCTACGTTTCATCATAATTCTTTATTTGCCCAACTATTTGTATTAATTTTATGGTTGTTTTAATTTGGCCCCAAACAATTTATTAATCACATTGTTATGGTTTGGTAGCAACAATGCTTCTAATTTTAGATTACATTCTAGCACGCATAACTATAAAATTAAATATTTTATTTTATCAAATTTTTATTTTATTATCTTGCTTCGAATTTTCTTTCTTTTCGAGCTTTTGTCGGAATAAAATATGGTGAAAATCGTGCTAGTTGGGTGAACTTACTTTCGTATTCTGCTATCGACATTGTTCTTTGCCTCAAATGTAGGAACTCTGATGCCTTCTGCTCCCGTAGTGATTCTGGAAAAAACTTTTCATAGAACATATCTAGGAATCTCGCCCAAGTCACGATCTCTTCCTTTTCTAAGATAAGAAGCCACCATTTTTGCGCATCTTCCTTGAGAGTGAAAGTGGCAAAGGACACTTTATGTTCTTCTATGTAGGGTAGGACACGAAAAATCTTTTAATTTTAGAAGGCCCCTTTTTGGTTGGAAAAAAGATGAGGTGATAAGGCTGCACTATATGTTAGAAGCAGGGCCTTGGCTACATCTTAATCAAAAGGATTCAATTAGGTGGAAGGCTTAGTAGTCAGGGCTATTTAAAGTTGAAGTTGTATATAACTGGTGCAAGCATAGTTCTGGACCTGTTCATAGCTCATCAGATTTGGTTTGGAATAACTTCTCCCCTTTAAAGGCTAAATTCATTACTTGGCTTGCATGGAGGGGTAGGCTGAAAACCTCTACATTGTTTAGCAGAATTGGAGTTTTGTCAGATTCTGGAATGTTGCCCTGTGTGTTGTGCAAAGCTGAGGTGGAAACTTCCAATCACCTCATTTTGTCATGTTCTTTTATGTGGCATGTTTGGTAAAAAATCAAAGACCGTGGGGAATTTAGTGGACTAGGATCTTTCGAAGATTTGATGCATTGGTGGTTGGGGTGGAAGTTCAGGAAAAAGGAAAAGTAAGTTTGGAATGTTGTTTGCATTTCTACTGTTTGGCCTTTGTGGATTTACAGAAATGATTGTATATTTAACCATACTCCTCATGCTATTGATGAATTGTGTGAGTTAATGAAAGTTAGAGTGGCCATGTGGTTGAAGTCTCATGATTTAGGGTGTTTCTACTCCATTCATGAGATTGTTTCAAATATAAAATGGGTGAGTCAAAACCAATAAGGGCTGGAGGTGGTTGGTGATTGTTCAAGCTTGTTTGGATGATACCTCTGTTGTTTCTTTGATATGTTTGGCTATTGGTTCCCTCTATTTGTTCTGGTTTTGTCTTTTTATTGGGCTTCTGTGCTGCTGGTTACTATGGTTCTGATTTGGTTGCTTTGTCTTTGATGCTGGTTTTGGTTTTCTGAATGTTCTGGTTTTTGAGGTACACTATTGTGACAACTTTGCCTCTCTGATCTAGCTGTTGTGTTTGGTTGTTTTGGTTTTCTGGTGTGTACCTCTGATGCTGATCTGTTTTGAATCTGTTGATAATCTACTCTCTTTCTGGTTGCTTCGTTTCTGATGCTGGGGCCTTTGATCAAGTTGAAGGGACTCTTCTTTGGAGTATTAGTAGTATTTTGGTTGTATTTTGGTATAGGTTGGTTTCTCATCAATTTGTTGGTGTGCTAGCATATGATTGGGCGTGCTTTTGGGTGCCAACCTAGTTAGGATCCTTCTGTTCGCTGTGATGCTTTTTGCACCTATTTTCTTTTATCCCTTTCTTTATTGATGTAATCAAATTTTATCATCAATGAAGTTTCTTCTTTTGCCGATCAAAAAGACATATGATACACACATTTTTCAATAATTATAAGCTTTAGCTGCAGTTTAAAAAAAAATGTCACTAATTATAAGTTTTAATTGCAGTTTTAAAAAAAATTATTAATTTTCAACTTTCAGCAACAATTTGAAAATTTCGTGATAGAAAAATGTCAATAATTGTAAATTTTAGCGATGATTTATAAAAATTATAACAAAAAAAGTCACTAATTGTCAATTTTTAGCAACATATGCCAAAAAATCGTCGCAAAAAATTATTTTTAGATACGATTTTATTAAGATTTGTTTTCAATAAGACTTGATGGAAATTAAATCAAACTATTAGGACTTATTAGTAATTTACTCTAATTCTTATGAAGAAAAGTTTGAGACCTATATAATGTTTATTTTTATTGTTTATTGCTTTCCTAATTTGGCATGCTTTCAAACTATTGTTTGGACTTTAGTCATTCAATTTGATGTATTGTTTCTCATATTTGTTTAACTCTCTTACAGATTGACAAATTTAAAATAAAATAAAAAATGTTATAAGTTTTTTGTTAGTATGTTTAACAGTAGTTCAATTTTTGATATATCACAACTGTATTAAAAATCGATGTAAGTAACGGAATTCATTAAGCCAATAAAACTACTGTGATACATGAGATAATAAGCCAAAGGATAATTTATACCCAGGATGCTTGTCATTTTTCTTTTGCGTTAATTTGGTCATTGTAATTTTAATTTTATTAGTTTTTTACTGTATCAATTTTTTTTCAATTAATAATATCTGTTAATAAATTAGATAGTTTTCAAATGCAAGCTGATATATTGAAAATGAAATAGATCATTTTAAATTAAATGTCAACTCATTCATCATTTTGATTAGATTGCAGAGATTATTTTGCGTACTAAAAAGTAGATAGTCTATTCTCAAAATTATATTTATCATTCAATGGTCATAACCAAAATATCACTTCAGCTATAAAGAAAACCTCTTTAGTCATAATCTAAATAATAACAACTATAAGTATAACTAACATTATAATGAGTCATAATCAAGTAAAAACTAATATCGTAATGAGTTGTAACCAAAAGTCACAAATATCATCACTAAGACATACGATACACACCTTTTTCAATATGTTTATTATTATAGAATTTCCCTGAACTCTATTGTATATTTCTCAACATTCAGTTACCAAAAGACTATATATTTATGTGGTGCTTCAATGGCTATATAGGCAAATTCAAGTTATTGGGGAACTAAATTGCAACATTTTTTTATATTTTAAAAATCAGATTGATACAATTTAAATATTGAAAACTAAATTGAAATACAATTTAAACATTAGAAATTAAAATGACACAGCATAACACTCACATTTTGGAACTAAAAATGTAACTAACCCACTATAGTTTGAGTTTATTTGTATTAATTTCACACTGTAAATTTATCTTTCAACCTTGATAGGTCATAGACGTCTCACATTATCTAGGGTCTAATTCAGAAATTGTTACGTCATTCATAGACAATGGTATTGACTTACTTGTAGATTGATCTGACTCTACACCTTGTCCTATATTTGACTCTGTTTTACTAGGAGAAAATAATGCAGGTTCTTCAGGAATTGCTAGGGTAATAGTGTAACTGTCAAGCATCAAAACTACTGTTGCCATGGAGGGCCTAGCGTCTGGGTCTTCTTGAACACACAACAAGCCAATATGGATGCATCTGGAGACTTCATTTCTTGAATACGATACTTCCAAAGTTGGATCCATCAATTTCAAGGGTGTTCCGTTCCTCCAAAGTTTCCAAGCCTGAAATAATTTATCGTAAATGTCTTGTGGATGTGATGATAAAGGCACTAGGAAAGAAAATAATAGCGGTAATGTATTGTCGTTACTCACATAGCCAAGCAGGTCCTCAATGTGGTTTGATTGATCAAAGTCATTGATTTTCCTTCCACTTATGATCTCCAAAACTAAGACACCGAAGCTAAATACATCGGACTTTACGGAGAACTGTCCATGCATTGCATATTCCGGAGCCATGTACCCGCTGCAAGTCAGCTCCATTAGTTTATCAATATAACTAGAAAGCAACAACCAAATCCATCTAACACTCATTTCGGATTAAATCAGAAATAAAATAATTGAGGACATTATATGCCAATATTCAACTAAAAAAGTGCAGTCCATTGAAGAACGTGTGGGAAACTAGACATAGTATGCATCTCTGTTTTTGTTCAAATCCAAAAGAGAGTTTTTTGAAGAATTAGTTTGATGTTTTACTTGAGATTGCCTAAATCAAATTATGGTAAAACAAATTTAAGGTTCTTGTGGAGAGAAAATTTACAATGTTCCAACGACTCTATTTGTATTTCCTTGAGATTGATCCACACCAAAGATCCTCGCCATGCCGAAATCTGAAATTTTTGCGTTCATGGCCCCATCTAACAGAATATTACTAGCTTTGAGATCACGGTGTATAATTCTAAGTTGAGAATCTTCATGAAGATAGAGCATCCCTCGAGCTATCCCTTCAATGATCTTATAGCGTTTTGGCCAATCCAATTTTCCATGCTCTTGTGAATCTGTAGATTGATCATACTAAATGTTCAAGTTATCAATAAGCAATTGGTTACAAAATGTGTTAATGTCATACAACTTGAATGGAAACACAAGCACAAGGATGCATACAATCAAAGATCACACTCATCACAATCTTGTGTTTTTATGAAACCAAATGCAAAGCATTATTAAGAACTAGAGTTGTTTAGATTTTTCAAACCGAATAGAATGCGGTCAAGGCTTTTGTTGGGCATAAATTCATAAATGAGTATCTTCTCTTCTCCTTCCAAGCAAAATCCTAGTAGTCTCACTAGATTTCTATGTTGAAGCTTGGCTACCAGCAAAACTTCATTCTTGAATTCTTCTCCACCTTGCCCTGAGTTTTGACATAGCCTCTTGACAGCTATCTCTTCTCCATTAATAAGTTTACCCTGTGAATGTACGGCATTCATTGAAATTTTAGAATTAAATATTATATATATATTTGAATAAATTAAATCTAGTATAATTAAATGCAACATCTTACCTTGTAGACATGACCAAATCCACCTTCACCAATTTTGTTATCATCAGAGAAGTTGTTTGTGGCTGCTTGAATAGTACCAAAATCATATTGCAAGGACTCAACTGTTGTGATTTCATTCACAGCTGGACAAATCGAAAGATAAATGTAATAAATTTATTGATGATTAATGCTATATAAACAAAAATTTGTATAAAAAAATTAATACAAAGTGACATGCCAAGTGTTGATTGTATCATTCCTGATCATTTTAAAGCAAAAGCTTGCGAAAGCGTTTTAATTTTTAAAGAATGACACTGTCAACATTTCAGTCATGAATTGTGTATAATTTTTATTTTTTATTTTTTTATTACCACTATCTTCTTTAGTATCATCATGTTTCGTCTTTGCTTTCCTGCGTACGAAACAAAAGAATATGATGAAAAGCAAAACAGAGGCTCCAACTGGAACAATGATGGCAATGAGTACTTGCGATGAGATTCCTCCCTTTCCTACATCAATAAAAAATTGTTCCATTGAGAATATAAACATAGGAGAAATAAATCAATTTGAGGATACGGAGCTGCTGCAGTACAGCTCTAATGAGCAGTCCATGAATAAAAAAAAAAAAACAAACAGTGAAGTAAAAGACAAAAAAGGAGGAGGAAAAAGACAAATTAAAACTCTATTAAAGCTCTTTTTTTAAAGGTCTAAATTATTTTTCTTGAGGATAAACTTTACAAATCCAAAGTGGACCATGCTCACCTCTAAGAAACAGAATTTGCAATTAAATGCTAAGAATCGATGCTTATTATAATAAGAAGAATGTTTGAGACCCTCATTTTTGAAGATTCCCACAACCCCTTTTGGATCTCTACCATTGATGTATGTAGGAGACCCACTTATGTATGTGTGGGGCTCACACCATCAATGGTAGAGATCCAAAGGGGGTTGTGGGGTCTCCAAAAAATGGGGGTCTCAATCATTGTTGTTATAATAAATTGAAGTTTTAGAGACAAAAATTAGACACAAAATCACTTTTTATGAATAAATTATTTTTGTTGGCAAAAATATTATTATTATATTTTTAGCAATGAAATTGAATATTTAATAAGAAATTATTATCTTTTTGGACTAAAATTTATCTCGAAAAAGTTTTAACAACTATTTAATAATAAATTACTATCTTTTTGGAAATAAACTTTTTTTGCACAAAATTATTTTGTCAGCATTTATTAGCGACATTATCAAAATTTTATCACTAAAAGTCTTTTTTTTTTCTCTTTACTTTGAGGAATGACCTTTTAACAACTATTGTAACAATGGCAGAAATTGGTCCCCAATATTTTTTAGAACAAAATTTTCTCGGTTGGGGACAAAAATTTGATCCTTGAAACTTTATTTATTGTTGACACAATTTAAACATTAACAAGTATTTTTCATTTTTGCGATCTGAATCTAGCACAATGACAAAAAAAGAAGTGATTTAGTCGATCCATGACAATCGATAAACAAAGCTTGGTTTGGATTTTGTTTAATAATTGACAGACATCTTTTGAGTTTACCTCGACTAGCTGAAGGTCCCGGAGAAGAAGGAAGGACCGGTGGAGGAAGGGCCGGTGGTGGAGGCGGCGGAGCAGTGGCGGTGACGTTGTAAAAAGGGTAGGACTCATACCTAACATTACAACTCGGAAACAGAACCCTCGCTCCCAGATTTCCATCACAGCAACTCGGAAAATTCGAGATACCATCTCGAAGACATTTGTTGCAATCCGATAAAGTCAAGTCCGGCGTGCACTGCGCTAACCCGTACAGCTTTTGAAGCGACGAGAAATTAGCTTCTCTAGTTGCAAATTTCTTACCCGACCCACCATTCGAAGCTCGAGTTGCTATGTCATCCATTACACCTCCCAAGATTTCTTTGAAACGGGTTTGGTCCGTAAAGTTCTGTGTATTCCTCAAAATTAATCCTGTAGATTCATCGGATTTGGAGAAGATGGACTCGTTCGAGTATCGTAACATGCACTCGTCGTACCAAATTATGACATTCTTCGACTTGGGAAACGTTGGACTACTTCTTTAGTAGCAGAGGTTACGCAGTCTTGACAGACGGCGGTGAAGACATCGCCACGGCAGAGAAGAGGCCGTAGGCTACGTCAGGGGGGTGCGGCCGGCGGTGGAGTTGGAGAAGCCGTTGATGGAGGTGGAATTGGAGGAGAGGGAAGAGAAGAGGGTGTTGAGGTTGGTTTGTATATGCTGTTGGGAGTGTAAGAGGTTGTGTTTGGGCAATCGATTGAAAGGAAATTTGGGGTTGATTTGGTTTTGATGCTTAGCAAGCAAACGATGGAGAGACAGAGGAGGACTCTGGAGGTTTGATCATGGTGATCAAAGTGACTATTTTAGAGACCCTTTGGGTGGTTCAACTTATAATGGCTAACTTCACTTTAACCCTCTTCCCTATGTATATATATATATATTTAATTATCAGTAATATTATAAATTTAAAATTATTATTTTGTAATTAGATTTATTCTATATATAAATCACAGTGTACTTTTTGTCTTTTTAGATTAAAAAATTGAGGTTGAAAATATGAATGTTTGGGTTAACTTTTTGACTTTTTATAGAAAAATGTGTAATAAAAAATTATAAAAATTGATTTGTAGGGAAAAATTCGAATTTGGAGTTATGCAGCCGTAATTGTTGACTTTTGGTGAATAGGGTTAACTTTTTAACTTTTTGAGTAGCTTTTTGACTTTTTAACTTTTTACAAGTTCCCCAACTTGGCCTAAATAAATTTAATTTTCACCATATAACCATTCATTCAAAAACTTTTGGGTGAATATGTCTGGTTTATAGACTTATTTTTTTTTCACTAGGTAAATTATGAATACATTATATAAGATTACTTAAATACGAATTTCTCTTTGTATTTTAAAAAATTATATAATGTCATTTTAATTTTTTAATCACATAACAAATTATATATTTTATTAATAAATCATATTTTAATTAACAATTCTAATAATTTTATTGTTAAGAGTAGTTATAAGTTTTATTTTATTTTTATTAATTTTGTAAAATAAAAAAATTAACAAAAATGTTTAGAACAACATGAAATAATTTGTATTTTAAACAAACTCAAAATGGTGTATTCATAATTTGTCCTTTTTTATTTTATTTCCGATTTGTTAGTTTCAAAAGTTTACAAAAAAAAAAAATAAAATAAATAAAATAAAATAAAGAAGACAAAAAGGTGGATAAATTAAACTTTTGACGCTTTTCATTTAACTCAAATTTTATTTTTAATTTCTCTTATTTTAAATTAAATAGTTTGATTATTATATTTTAACTATAATTCAATTTGTTCCTTTTGTTGAAGTTTGAGATTAAAGTTAATGATTTTGGAATACTTGGCAATCTCTTAAGGTGTGCACATGAAAATAATTAATTGAAATTTAGATGGAATGATCAAATTGAAACTAAACTTAAAGTATAGAAATTAAATTATTTAAATTAAAACAATATAGACCAAAATAAAACTTAGGTTAAATTATAGGAGTAAAAAGTATTATTTACCCTAAAAAAATGACTTTTTAAGTTTGTCTTAATTTTATTTATAATTACATTGTAAGTTATGTGTTACTTTTTGATTTGTAACAAATGTAAGGCTTAACTTTATTATCATGTTATCATGAGTGAATTATAAGTTTTCAATCATGAATTTTTACCATTCTTATTTTAAAATAAATACGTAATTCTTACAATTTGTAAATTAGAATATACCACCCAAAATTCAGTTACAATTAACATGTGTGAAAAATGTGCCTTGACATAAAACGATTTATGTGTTTATATCTAAATATCATCGGATTGTATGTGAATTAAAATATAAGAGAATAAAGTTTATTTTTGTATGCTAAGAAAATAACAAAATGCTCATGATTTATATAAAAAATGTTACGTATAAACAAAAATATTTTAATATTTTTACGACTCAAATAACCCCAGCGGTTCGTAATCGTAAAGATTTTGTTGGCAAGGCGAGTTGAACCTAAAACTTTGAAGGAAGAAAATTCACAAGCCCTAGACTTCGTCCACAAGGCCCCCAAATCTCTGAAACTTAATTTTACTTGAGTTGTAACTATATAAACAACATACTTACAATTACATAAAATTATGTGTTTATTTTTAAATGTAAAAAATATCTGCTTATTGAGGTAATATAAAACTGGACAAATTATACTAACTTTTTTTTTTATTTCTGCGAAAGTCAATTGTTAATTGTTAAATTAGCAATTAATGAGAGTCAGTCCTTAAGAGAGTCATGGTGGCCAACGAAACTAGACCTAGTTGGGTGATAAATTATACTAACTCTTCCTAAAATTTGAAGAAAATACTGCAAGTCTCGTAATTATAATGAACTCTTTTAAAATTTAATTCATATAACATGCAACTTAATTTTTATCAATAAGTCGTTAGTCAAAATATATATATATATATATATTTCATCTATTTTATGTTAAAATGTATATATATATTTTGATGAAGAAGTAAAACGAGAGAACAGAGAAATATAAAGAGAAAATATCTATTTGATATTTAGTTCATTACAGATCTATATGATCAAGTTTTTTATTTATACACAAAATATCTAACTAATATCTAACTGTATTGGAGTTTGTTATAAAAGAATTAATATGATGTAGCAGCAGCTCTATTGTCTTGTGATGCACCTGCAAGATCTGTTGAAACCTTTTTATATCTGTCTGCAGAACTAGCCTTAGCAGCAACCTTGGTAGACTGAGACTTGGCCTCTGCTACTTTAGACACAGTAGAGTTATCAGCCCCCCTCAAGCTGAAGGGTGGAGGACCAACCAAAAGCTTGGACTGTAAGAAGAGAAATCGAGCCACAGCTAAGGATTTGGTAAATATATCAGCAAGTTGGTCAGAGGAAGAAACATGCCGGATAAGCAACTGCTTGGCTGAAACCTGCTTGCGAACAAAATGATAATCGATTTCTATATGCTTGGTCCGAACATGAAAAACTGGATTAGAGGCCAGAGAGAGAGCAAATAAATTGTTATACCACAACACAGGTACAGAGAAAGGAAAGATATGCATATCACGAAGAAGCATTTGAAGCTAAGACACCTCTGCACTGGATTGAGCCATAGACCTATATTCAGCTTCTGTGGAGGATCGAGCCACTTTGGGTTGTTTCTTAGCAGCCCAAGACACCAAATTAGAGCCCAAAAAGATGCAAAAACCAGTGATAGACCTTCTGTCAATAGGACTACCAGCCCAGTCAGCATCTAAGAACACATTAACATCAAAAAAACTAGTAGAGAAGGATAAACCATGATGTAAAGTGCCCTTGACAAATTTGAGAATCCTTTTGACAACACCAAAATCCTCCTGAGTGGGATTATGCATATGCTGACAGGCTTGGTTGACAGCAAAAGCCAAATCAGGCCTTGTGATGGTTAAGTACTGAAGACCTCCAACAAGACTTCGATAGAGAAAAGGATTAGAGCAAGGAACAGAAGAATGAGGAGAAGAAGAGAAAGCTTTAACAGAAAGAGGAGAAGAAGTAGGTTTACAGTCGGACAAGCCAGCTTTGTGAAGAAGAGTAGAAGCATAATGAGATTGTGATAAAAAAAAAAAAAAAAAAAAAGTACCAGTAAAATGAGAGAAGACTGAGATGCCTAGGAAATAAGAGAGAGATCACAATTCTTTAAGGGAAAAAGCTTTGTGTAACTAAGAAATGAGAGACTGAATATAAAAGAGAGAATTGCCTGTAACAAGAATATCATCAACATAGACTAAGAGAAATGTTATAGAAGAAGCAGAAGCTTGAACAAAAGAGAGAGTGATCACAATGACTATTGACAAAACCCAAAGTAAGAAAAAAGGAGGAAAAAGTTGAAAACCAAGCTCTTGGTGCTTGCTTTAGACCATAAAGAGCTTTGTTAAGCTTGCAAACATAAGTGGGAAATTGAGAGTCTTCAAACCTTGGAGGTTGAGCCATAAAAACATCCTCTTCAAGCTTGCCATGGAGAAAAGCATTAGACACATCAAGCTGTTGGATAGGCCAATTATGATGAAGAGTAATACACAAGAACACCCTGATGGTGGGTTGTTTAGCAATAGGACTAAAGGTATCCAAGAAATCGATTCCAGCCTCTTAATTGTAACCTTTGGCAACAAGCCTAGATTTGTATCTAGCAATATTGCCATTGGAGTCCTTTTTAATGCGAAAGACCCATTTGCAACCCCACATGTTGATGAGCTGGAGGAGGAACCAGTGTCCAGGTATGTTGATCTTGAAGAGCCTGAAACTCCTCTTGCATAGACTGAAACCAGTAAGGACTGTGAAGAGCAAGTTTGTAAGAGGTAGGTTTAGAAGTGAGAAGAGGAACAGAAAGACAAGCAGCTTTAAACCTAATAATCATGGCATGAGAATTAAGACAAGGTTGAGAAGGAGGTAAGATAGAAATAGTCAAATGAATACCAGGAGGAGAATGAGGAAGAGAAGAAGACAGACTAGCAGGTTCAGAAGATTCAGAAGCAAAAGAGCTAGCAGAGGAAGAACTGGCTGAAATCTGAGAAGGAGAAGAAAAAGAATCAGAAGAAGAATAGACAGAAGGAGAAGAACCCCAGAAAAAAAAATTTGGTAGCAGCCTTAGAAGAAAGGAGAGCTGGAGAAGTAAAAGAAGCAAAAGGAAAAGAATGTTCATCAAACACAACATGTCTAGAAACATACACAGTGCCAGTGAGAGGATCCAAACACCTATATCCTTTGTAACTAGAATGATAACCAAGAAACACACACTCTTTAGATCAAGGTTGAAGTTTGTGAGAGGTATAAGGCCTTAACCAGGGGTAACACTTGCAGCCAAAAACTTTGAGAAAAGCATAATCAGGAGGTGTATGGAAGAGAAGTTCAAATGGACTAAGATGGCCTAGTTTAGGACTGGTCATTCTATTAATCAAATAAGTTGCAGTAGCAAGAGCCTCAAACCAGTACTTGAGAGGTACAAAAGATTGATCAAGCAAAGCAATAGTTGTTTCAATTAGGTGACGATGCTTTCTCTCAACCACTCTATTTTGAGAAGGAGTTTAAGGACAGCTCATTTGATGAACAATACCAACCTGCTTCAAAAAATTCTGAAATGGACCACTAGTATATTCACCCCACCATCAGTTATGAAAACTTGTAAAGAGGTAGAGAACTGTCTTTCAGCATAGGCCTTAAATTCAACAAACTTGGAAAACACTTCACTCTTATAGGATAGAGGATATAGCCAAGTAAAGTTACTAAAGTCATCGAAAAAGACAACATAGTAAGTATAAGAGGCATTAGTATGAGCAAATGGACCTCAAACATCAGAGTGAATTAAAGCAAGAGGTGTAGTGGTTTTATTATTTGACAAAACAAAAGGAAGTCTATGACTTTTTGACACACAACACTGATGACAAGAAGAATTACACTCTTTATGAGAGAATGAAAAACCACATTTATTTGCAATATTATGAAAAACAGCAGTAGAAGGATGCCCTAGTCTCTTATGCCAAAGATGAGCAAGAGAGCTAGTTCCAGAGAAAGCTTTAGGAAATTTGGAGGCAGGAGATAGTAACTGATACAATCCGTTGTGATGATGACCTCTACAAAGTACCTTGTTGCTGAGTTTGTCCTGAACAACAAAGGACTTACAATCAAATGTAACAGTACAGTTATTATCAGAAGTAAGTTGATGAACAAACAGCTGATTAGAAGAAATTTGAGGAACATGAAGCATATTATTAAGCTGAAAAGTAAAATCAGGTGTAGGCAAGATACCAGTGCCAGAGTTGTGGACAGGAAAAGTGTTTCCATCTCCAATCAATACTTGATCCTGACCTTGATAAGGTTGATACAGATGCAGGTTACTCAAATCATTAGTAAGATGAGAGGTAGATCTGGAATCAACATACCAATGAGTAGAGAAAGTAGAAGGCATAGAGGAAGCAGCAGATTGAGCAAAAAAGCTCTAGGTGTTGCAGAAGAAGGACCCATAGTGTATGATGGAAATACTGGTTGAAAATTTGTATTCATTCTATGTCTACATTCTAAGGTTGAGTGATTGTTCTTGCCACAAATTTGACAAACCAAACCATAGCTTTGTGGTCTACCACCACCTCTTCTACCTCCTTTGTAATTGGTGTATCTGCCTCCTCTAGGCTGAAAATTTTGACCACGGCCACTTCTGTTATATGAATAATTTCGAGCAGAGTTGGCACTACCATAGACACTTTGTGATGATCCACCAGAAGAAGTAGATGAACTGTTTTGAGAACCAGTAGTAGTAGCATTAAATGCTACTGTGAGATCTGAAGAAGCTCCTTGCTTATGACTTTGTTCAACATGAATTGCTTCTGAACAGAGCAAAGCACACAACTCATCCATAGTTAGAATTTCAGATTTAGCACGTACAGTTGTTTTGAAAGCATTGTACTCATCAAGTAGTCCATTAAGAACAAGAAGAATAAGATCTTCATCACAAATAGGAGATGAAGCTAGGGCTAGTTGATTAACAAGATCCTTGACTTCTTGAAGATATTCTTCCATTGATCTTGTTTTCTTAGAAACAATACTCAATTTATTTTTGAGCTGAAGAATATGAGAACGTGAGAGACATGTAAACTTCTTTTCGAGTACAAACCATAAATACTTACAGTGCTTCAAATGAAGTACTGAAGAGAAAATTGAAAATGTGAGTGTGGCTATTATACAGCTAAGAAAACATGAATTTGTAAGCTTCCATTTCAAAAATTCAGGATTAACAACTGTCTGATTGTGTGCATCCAAGATTGTAGCAGATGGACACACAGATGATCCATCAAGAAATCCAAAAAGCTCAATAGCTTCAAAGAAATTCTAAATTTGTGTTCGCCAGATAGAATAATTTCTAGACTCAAGCTTTACTGTGATCAACGCATTTAGATTTGCAGCCAGTAGAAGAACATTGGAAGGCAGTGAAACCTTCTCAGATTGGATCGCCATTGTTGCTCGTGAGAGCTCAGACTTGTTGCTTTGATACCATGATAAAGAAGTAAAACCAGAGAACAAAGGAAATAGAAAGAGAAAATATCTATTTGATATTTAGTTCATTATATTTTATATTTTCACACCATTTATATTAATTCTAATATATTTAATCATATATTTTTTTTTAAATAATACAGTTTTATTAGAATTGTGAAACTTATTTTATTTTATCTCAACCACAATAAAGTTATATGTAATGGAGGAGGAACCCCTCTAGTCCAAATGGACTGGAGAGGTGTTGTTTGGGCACGTGAGACCTATTATGGGTTTCATTTTAATAACCTAAATTATTCATTTTGTTTGGCACTTTATATATTTCATCTACGAAAAAAATTAGCTCGATATGATAATTGTAATTTGTTCAATTTATTGCATTTTTAACAAAAAAAAATTTATGATTTATTTATATATATACATATTTTGGGCACGAGGTTGTTGCTGCTGCTTCTACTAGTACTGATAGGTGCTGCCGCTGCTTCTACTAGTACCGACGCGTGCTGCCGCTGCTGCTGTGTGTACGAAAGGGTGCTGCCGCTGCTGCTATGTATGCCAAAAGGTGTCGTCGCTGCTCCTTGATTCATGCTGCTTATGATAATTTTCTGTTGCTTATGATTCATGCTCCTTGACCCATTAGTTGGTTTTGTTTTTAATTTAGGGTTTCACATTGGGTGATTAAGAATTGATAGCAGAAATGGATCACATTACAAAATTCTGTTCTTTGAATATGTTCTTTGAAGAAGTTGTTCTTTGAACTCTGCAAAAATCTGTTGTGTGGAAAATTTTCCTTTCATGTACTCCCTCCATTTTCAACTGGCTAGAATTTTTTTATTTTTCTTATTTTGTGGAATGTCTCATGGTTTAAAAATTCAGTAATATTCACTTAATTTTCTATCTAATACTAATTTCACCTCCTTGATTCATAAATTTTACCTCTGAAATGAGCCATAATCATTACTTTCACCTCCTTGATTCATGTTGCCTATGGTAATTTTCTGTTGCTATATTGCTAATTTTGCTTCTTTAAAGGTGTTTACCTTTTAATTGAAGGAAACCTGTCCCATGTATCTATGCTTAGAAACACTAATTTTTTTTATATTTTTTTTTATTTTTTTTTTTTTAAATTATTTTTTTTTTTCAGTTTGAAATGGAAGTGTAAAAGTAAACTTGTAAAGGGATGAAAAATTGAGTTTGCTTGTGTTGTTGTTGTTGTTTTGAACAATTTGTATTGTTCTTGCTTACTTCCTTATAATGTTGCTTGTTGTGTGATTAGAATGTTGGTGGAGGCAATCAGTGTTTTGTTTATTAACTCTCTTAATGTATATTCTATTTCACTTTGAAGCTACAATGGATATTGATTCAAACAATAATTTATTCAATGTGAGTGAGGAAGTTGAAGAACAAGATAACAATCTTGAATTTAATGAGAGTGGTGAAGCTAAAGAACCGAAGAAGGGTATGTATTTTATCTCAAAGCAAGAAGTGTACGCATTTTATGCAAAATATACGAAAACAGGTTGGATTTGCTATAGCTTATAGAACACAAAATGTAACAAGGGATGGGGAAGTAAAGTACTTTGAAATTGAATGTACTCGAGCATGGAATAGAACAAAAAGATCATAAGTAAATCCCCTCGAACCATCTTTGTCATCAAAAATTGATTGTAAAGCAAGGGTAAGAGCCAGTCTACAAAAAGATGGAAGATATAAGTTAACCGCAGTTGTGCTTAAGCACACTCATGATTTGATTTCTACTGACTCATGGCATTTTGCAATGAATAAGAGTATTCTTATTCTGGTGAAGAGGAGACTAGAAGTTAATGATGTAGCAGGAATTGGGGTGACTAGGAATTTTCATTCCATAGTTATTGAAACAGGGGGGATATGAGGCATTAACGTTTGATGAACAAGATGCAAGGAATTTGTTAGGTTTTTATTCTTGGCAATCCCATTTGACAAAACTCCTTTCAGTTGTACTTGTTTTTGCACTTTTATTTTAGTGAGGCTATGAGTTTTTAGATATGAATCCAACTCGAATTGTGCCTTGCAGAGAAGTTTGTGGTGCTAATTCTTTCATGATTGCCACTTCGCTGACTATTATGGGGCAGCGCCACGGCGAGGTTAAGGGGCAACGCCCCCGAAGCAAAATGCAAAAATGCATTCAAAGTTGCATGTCCGCTCGAGCGGCCATTTGTATGCTCGAGCGGAGAATGTTGGGTTTCAGCAGTTTGACCTGTCTACAAATATACTGTGAGGCGTGTTTTTACACTTGAGTGTCCATTTCCCCGCTTGAGCGTACATCTTGGTTTGGAACACGCGATATAGAGTCCCCGCTCAAGCGTCCATTCCCACGCTTGAGCGGACCTCGCGATCTCAGCTTCTATAAAACCTCAAGTTGCTCCAAATCTACGGTTACGCTTCCAGATCTTCTTCTTGGATATTAGGGTTTATATCTGGGGCTATTTTGCTAGTTTTCTTTGATGTTTGATTGAGTATTCAACTCATGGTTTAAGAAGTATACATCAAAGGATTGTTTGTTTATTTAATACAAAAGAAAGTGTTATTTTTTGGTGGATTCCAGGGAATTTGGGCCTGAAGCTTTGGTGGATTTTGGAGTGGCTCATCGTCGTTGATTTGACATTGGCGTTGTGGATTCAACGTTGGGCAATACAATTCCAAGATGAACACGGGGCTGGAAGAGGCACATAGGGGTCAGTTGAATTTGGGCGTGGATTCGCTAGGTAATTGAGAGTACACTTGTGTAATTCCTTTATATCTTCTTAGTGGATTTTGTTGTGGCTTTGACCCGTGATTTTTTATCACAATTGGAGGCGCTCCAATTGTGGCTTTTCCACGTTAAAATTGTTGTGTCGATTTGTCTTGGTTGTTTGATTGGGATTGACATTTACTGCTTAAAATCGATACATAATCACAAATCAATATCTAGGGGATTTCTAGATTTTTCAGAATTATATTCAGAATGCTAGAAGATTGAGACTTGGGGTAGGAGACGCTGAATCAGTTACACTTTATCTTCATGAAATGCAACAAAAAATTCGAATTCTATTCGGCAATTGACCTTGATGAAGATGGTCGCATGCGAAACTTGTTCTGGGCAGATGCAAGGAGCAGGGCGGCTTATAAAGCATTTGGGGATGTTGTCTCCTTTGACACAACCTATTTGACAAACAAATATGATATGTCGTTTGCTCCGTTTGTAAGAGTTCATCACCATGGACAGTCAATTTTGTTTGGTTGTGGGTTGTTAAGTAATGAGAACACTGAGACATTTGTTTGGCTATTCAAAGAATGGTTAAGTTGCATGTCAGATGCTCCCCCAAAAGCGATAATAACTGACCAGTGCAGAGCTATGCAAAATGCCATAGAAATTGTCATTCCACAAGCTCGACATCATTGGTGTTTATGGCATATTATGAAGAAAATTCTGGAGAAATTGAGAGGATATTCGCAATATGAATCCATAAAGGTTGCTTTGAGTAATGCAGTTTATGTTTCATTCACAAAAGATGAATTTGAGGAATACTGGGAAACAATGATTGCAAAATTCAACGAGTGGTTGGGGGTATTATATCGTGAGCGACATAGGTGGATTCCTACCTATGTTAAAGACATATTTTGGGGTGGCATGTCAACTAGACAACGAAGTAAGAGCATGAATGCATTTTTTGATGGATATGTGAACTCCAAGACAACCTTAAAGCAATTTCTTGAGCAGTATGACAATGCCTTGAGAAGTAAGGTAGAGAAGGAGACAAAAGCAAATTTTAAGTCTCGTAACAAATTGTACGATTGCTTAACGGTGTATCATTTTGAGAAGCAATTTCATGCAGCTTACACTAATTCAAAATTTAAAGAAGTTCAAGCAGAAATGAAGCATTTAGTGTACTGTAACTAATTCAAAATTTGGAAATGACCTTTTGACGATTATTGTAACAACGGCATAAATTGGTCTCCAATATTTTTTAGAACAAAATTTTCTCGGTTAGGGACAAAAATTTGATCCTTAAAACTTTTATCTATTGTTGTGGCCTCACACTAACAACTTTAATTATACACCATAATTTGACGTTTTGAAATATTTTGTGAACTTCTTTTTCAGATTTGGGGTCACTGTTTTGCATCAAAGTGGTGACTGTTGTGCAGTCTGTAGGATTCATTTCAGGACTTATTTTGATGATTTGAACCGTTCAAATTTTAGAGAATATAGAGAAGATTATACCTATAAAAAAATTAGTTAATCAGATATCGACAACTACTTCATCAAAACACATCTGTATATGAAAAAAATGAATATGTTTTGATGCATATATATTAAAATGAATATGCTTTGATGCATATTTATGTATGCATCAAAGCATATTCATTTTTTTTATATACAGATGTGTTTTGATGAAGGAGTTATTGATATCCAATTAACTTAATTTTTTTATAAATATAGTTTTCGCAATACTTCTTAAAATTTAAACGGTTCAAATTATCAAAATAAGACCCGAAACTAATCTCATGAGCCGTAGAAGTCACTGTTGTGCATCAAGCACAATAGTGACACCGTGTCCTTTTCTTTCTTTGTGTATAGGCTTTTCCATAGCCAAACCGGTCATAATTGAGAACCAACTAATTA
Organism: Camellia japonica; assembly: GCA_030407325.1. NCBI lineage: Eukaryota > Viridiplantae > Streptophyta > Magnoliopsida > Ericales > Theaceae > Camellia > Camellia japonica. The sequence goes on from JAPPVO010000014.1 coordinate 19,589,727, forward strand.
TATAAAGAAAATTACAATTTAGTGGATGTTTTCAAAAATAATTACGATTTCGTAAAAAGAATTATTAATTTTAATTATTAATCTCTATAAAGGTCAACACTGAATTATAATTATTTTTTGAAAAACTTTCCAGATCAATGAATGGTCTATATGTCTTATTTGGAGCTTACCTAGACTAATTGAAGGACCAGTTGGAGAAAGAGGTGTTGGAAAAAATAGTTTTATGGTGACTTTAATATGAAATTAGAATAGGTCCTAACCATTGGTTGATGTGGGATTAAATGGATTTAGATTCTTTGTAACAAGCTCTTCACACCACAAAAAGAATGACAAAAAATCATTAAGAATTGAATGAGAAATTGTCTCATAAAGTTAGCCTCATGAATGAGGTATTGGGAATTGTGTATAACTACCAATCCCACATTGATTGTAGAATAAATCTTTGATGGGTATTTAAACCTCAAGATTTTGGTAAGGACATGAGTCATTTGGGGCATCCAAATATTCCGAAGGAAGGGAGATATGGATGCTTCAAGGATGGGCTTGGTCCAATACTATGGTCCAAGTTGGTTATGGAAAAATTGCTATACGCGCAATGATTAAGGCCGAAATGTACATCATTGAGGCCGTTAATTAGAATCTTTTAACTTCACTTGCTGGTCAAACCGTATATTTTATGTGTGTTAAATGTCAATCAGGTTATACATCGTCGAGCATAAAATGGGCAAAAAGACAAAATTTGGACAGAGTTGACTTTTTCTGGAAAAGTCAAACTGATGTTTTAATCCTGTTTGGAAGTGAGTAGAAGTATAAATAGAAAAGGAAAAGGCTTTTCTAGGGTTTGGAAGTTGTTTGACCTAAAGAGGGAGGCTAGGGTTTGGAAAAGAGAAGAAAAACAAAAGCTCCAAGATGTCTCCCATGGTGGTTCCTTCTCCATCTTCCTCCTTCCACTCCTCCATGAGTGGCTAGTCGTCTTTTCTAGGGTTTTGAAGAAACCCTAGCCATGTAATAGGTTTTTTCTTTTTTTATTTTATATTATGTAAAGGTTTGAACCATTGTATGGTGTTTTAGAAATTCTTTATATATAATTTTCATTATTCTTTCGAATATTTGACTTTCTGTGATTGTTAAATGTTATCCATACAATTGTTTTCTTTTCCTTCACATTCAAGGTATGGGACGAATCATACTACGAGGAACGAGCCGTATCACTACCTTAGTTTAGAGTGAACGGTTCGTATTACTTGAGATGGTTCGTGCTCGTACATTGAATGTGATGATCTTCTTGTCAAATGCTTCGAGCTTGTAGTTGCGAAACATTAATCCGTTCAAACCATAGCATAATTGATTTCAATTGGAAACCCTAATTATGTGGTTAGTGGTGAATTCTCTACCCTAGGATTTTTCCTCAATTCAGTAAACCTAATTTTATTTATTAATGATAATTTAATTCCTTAGTTTAATTTATTTGTTAGTAAATTAGGTTATGAACAATCAAACTTTTTATCAAAATTAATTTAGGAATTTTGCGATTGAATTAATTTAATTTCACAATAGTCCCCGCGGATCGATATCTGGACTTGCCATTATTCTGATTGAATTTGGTATAGTTTAGTATTTAATTTTGGTGTGTTCAACGACCCATCATGCAAGCATCGCCCGCCTACCTGGACCGAGCCGAGTCCGGGGTCCGTGGATCTTAGGCTTGAGGCTTATTGGAATGGGTTAGGTTTAGGCTGAGGCAGATTGGTGGTCCACCAACCTAATCTTTTTGGGCCACGTCTGCTACAAATATACACACATGTGTATATAGGGTATATAACTCACATACTAATTGACCCATCAGTTTTGGTGCATTACTCCAACAGTTTTGCAAGAGTAATGGCCTGCATTTGGTGTCAGCCTTGATGGCTAGAGGCTCCTCCTCTTCCCCCAATTATGCATAAAAGGAGGCCCATCTTCCTTGGTTTGGTACAGAATTTTTTGGCTTCCAGATATACAGTCAGTTTGCTTGTGCCTATAATTTTCTTCCTGTGTGAGAGAGTGCTGTCATTGTCAGTTCGCCAAAACTATCAGAAGGTGCTTCTGCGTTAGCCGGTCTAAACCGTCGTATCCTAGGAGACAGAAGCTAACGTACCTCCAGCACCCACGATGATGCGGCCAATCTATTTTAAAGAGACTGTGGTAGCACACAGGCTTCGATTTGTTTTCTTTACCATTTATCGTATTGTGTATTTGTGTGCAATATTGTTGTAATATTCAGCATGTTTTGTTTTCTTATTCTGTAATGTCATTTGATTAATCAAGAATCTATTTGTCTTGTTTAATTACACAATTTGTACAATAGAAGGAGGAGGAGGAAGAGGAAGAGGAAGAAGGATTGACGAAGGCAGTGGTGCAGCGGCAATAGCAGCAGTGGTGTAAAAAGGGTAAGTCTCAAACCTGAAAGTGCAGCCAGAATACAAAACTCTCGTACCTTTTTCTATCGCAACAATTCTAAAAACTCAAGATAGCATTTCGGAGACACTTATTGCAATCAAAGCTAGTTATGTCTGGTATACATTGCGCTAGCCCATACAGCTTTTGTAGAGATGTGAAGTTGGCTTCTTTAGTTCCAAACTTCTTTCTAGACAAATTATTTGATGCCCGAGTCACTATGTCATCTAGTACCCCCTCCAATACATCTCTAAACCTGTCTGGGTCCATTATGTTCTCCATATTAACCAAGATTAGTGGTCCAGATTGAATCATCAATAGAGAAGATAGATTTGTTCGAGTATCGCAATATGCACTCATCATACCAAATTGTAACAACCTTCGAATTGGGACATTTTTGTAGTACATCTTTAGTGGCAGTGGTCACGCAGTTGCGACAGACGTCAGTGGAAACATTGCCACGACAGAGAAAGAGACTGTAGGCTGTGTCGGAGGGATTATGGCCGGCGGGTAGTTGGAGAATCCATTGGTGGTGGTGATGGAATTGGAGGAGAGAACAGAGAGGAGGGTTTTGAGATTGGTTTCATATGTGCTGTTGGGAATGTAAGTTGTGTTTGGGCATGTGTTGTATTGATAAGTTGGGGCAGTTTTGGTTTTGTTGAGGATAAGCAAGCAAAAAAGAAAGCGAATAAAGAAAATAGCTCTGGAGATATGATAGAAGGATGATGGGTTCATGGTGGTGATCAAAACTCTTTGGTTATTGTTATTGGAGCTCCATGGGGTTCAATTTATTAAGCAATTAGAGGGTTAGTATTGATCATTTCTTTATATGAACATATGACACAACATACACTACAGGAATTTGGGGATTTAACGGCGTTTATAATTAACGACGTTTGGTAAACGTCACTTTTTTAAAAAATAACGGCGTTTTTTAAATGTCGCAATTTTTATTAATTAAAACGGTACCGTTTGGTGTAGGAGACGGTTTGAGAAAAGCGCCTCCAAATCCTCTCTCCCTCAAACCTACCCGTCTCTCCAAACCTTTATTTTGAAAAACCTATTTTGAGCACCCGCCGTCTACATATGAAGTTCGAATCTCTCCCTCACTCTCTTTCTCTCAGAGGATCGAATCAATATGAAGTTCTTCTCTCTCAATTTGGTGATTCTTCTTCAGCTCGTGATTCTTCTTCTTGAGCACAAAGCGATTGCGATTTCGAAGTTCAATTTTGAGCACCGTGATTTGGAACTCTTCTTCAGATCCGTGATCTTCGTCTTCTTCGATCAGAGGTTAGATATTTCTTCTGTGCTCTGTTTGGAACTCTTCGTCTTCTTAGATGTTTCTTTCTTAGATGTTCTTCGGCCGTGAATCTTTTCTGTCCCCTGTTTCCACTTTTTGCTTAAATCATTATCTTCTTCGTTTCTAGTTTTGCTTATTGTTCTGCTCAAATCACTATTAGGTGATGATCGATGATTCACTTCAGTTTGTCTCTATTTGATTTTTTCTTTCTTGCTTTTAAGATCTGCATATATACATACAATTTAATTTGTCTATTTATGAATTATATGATGTATAAAATATGTGTTATTTTTTTATGATCAAAGCAATCACTTGATTTTCTTTTTGGTTGTCAAGTTTTACTTGTGATTTTTTTTTTCCTCTGCATTTTACTTGAATTTTTGAAATCTGGAGAATTTCACATCAAGAACGATAGGTTTGATGGAGATAGAAGTATGTTTCAAATTGCATTTTTCTTTTCTTTTTTCATTCCTCAGTGATCATGGTATCTTCGTTTTCCTGTTTGTCGGTTTACATGATGGTGCATTTTCTTAAATGTATAGTTGTTCTGATCTTAGGTCTTGCATGCTTACTTTATTTTATACTTTTTTCCATTTTCTAGCCGTAATGAACATATTGTCAAAATCGGGATGCTACATTGGATTGACAAAGGGGTTTACATAATTATATCAAGGATCCAGAAGACATGGAAAAGATGTGGAATCATCCTATTGTTAGTAAAGAGTGGAGCAAATCTGGGGAGAAACAGGGAAAAGTGCGATTTTCTCACGATGCCGAGAATAGACCTTATCTTTCTCGGGTAGAGTTAAGGGTAAGATTAAATAATATGGATCTGCAAAATATTTATTTTCTTGCATGTATTTATCATAACTGGATATTTTGAATGTTTCCCCTGCTGCTATGTTCTCCTGCTACCCCCTCCCCCTTCATCTTCTTTGTTACTGGTCACCATTTTCCGCTTCATTGGTTTTCTATAAGACAACTACGAAAGCATAATTTATTTTCCATCACCAGTTGACAAACTTCACCCAATCTTTGAATAGTTACCATCAGGTACTGAATTAGGGCAGGTTTTGAACTTAATTTAAACACAAAAGGTGGTATATGGATAAGCTAACTTCCATAATCAAGTTAATCAAACATGCTGGAGCTCTTTTGGTGACAGCATGCAAACTGTGGGAAGTAATTTTCATTTTCCATCAATTGGCTTTTGATGGTTGTGAGAATCTGAATACATTATCTCAAGAAATCACAATCACCTCCCACATTCTTTCTGGCCCTCCTTGAGTCATTTGGGAAGCTTTAACTTTTTTTTTTTTTTTTTGCTAGGTGAGATTTTCCATAAAAATATATGAAAGAATAGAAGTCAAGTACAAAGAATCAAGAGGGGCATACATACCCCTTGTACAAAATGTACGAAAAACACAAGGTCATAACAGTAAAAATTTTAGATCATTTGGACTAATGTTGTTCCAGGATTGAAGGAGGGATAGACTAATTCCTGCAGTTGAGATGAGTGAATTTAACTGAGTGGCTTTGACTCTCTTTTTCTAACATGCTGCCTTTTTCTTGCAGGCAATTGCAGAAATTATACTGTCAAAACACTTTAGCACAAGACGAGTAAAACCAGTAAGTACTCTACATGGTTGTAAAAAAGAAGCCATTATGTGGCTGATTTATTCTTTTCTGTCCTAAGAAATTTAAAAACTTTGAGGTGTTTATTCTTGGTCATAGTTTCACCATACATTCAAAGGGAAGGCCGACTAGTCAAACCATGCTGTTTAGGGAACTATTATCCTTTGTGACAAACTCATTGTTAAGTCACCACTAGTCCCAAAAGCTTAAGTTGTTAGGAAATGAGCCCAACAATGTATATCAAGCTATCCAACATTATGTTATATTAATTACTTTTAAAGCTCTTTATTCCACCACCAAAAATTTTTAGATGATGGCCCACTATCTTTAGATTTCCCATTGGACATTGTTTCATTTATAATTAATTATAATGTTCATAGCTCTTTTCAACATTTGTGCTCCTCCATAAGATGTGGCCATTGAAGCCACCTCCTATAATTTTTTTTCCCATTTTTTTTTATCCTGTCTACTATTTAATGCAAATCCTTTTGAAATTGTCACACACTTTCTTACATTCATCTATTTCTACATGGGTGTATTCACTAACTAATCCATATTTAAATTTAGAATTACAACCAATTCATATCATTGTGTTTCCTTTAATTAAAGTTTATTTGCTTTCTCTTCTTTTTGTTAGATGCTTACTTGGTGAGATTTAATAGCTTGGGTTAATAAATATAGAGGTGAACTCAACTGCTATGAAACATCTGGAGTCAAATAACCAAAAAATTCAAATAAAAATAAAAAGCAAATTTGAAAAAGATTAAAAGCATACATTTCAAAATAGGAGACACCTCATCGGAGCACTCAATGCGACATTGTCCTTAACGGTCGCCTCCTCGACTTTGTAGGATTTTTTTGCAAAATTTAAATGAAACCAAATCTTAGTTGATTGATTCACAAAGTTTATAAGTTACAAGGTTTATTTATTATTGTTATTTGAGGTAGAAGGTGTAACGATTTGGAAAGATACGTAGAAAATCACAAAAACACTTTGAAAAGTATGATCATGTGATCCTATGAATCAATCCACGATCCCATTATGCTACTAATGCTTATTTTATTTGATCCTCGTTACTTGACGTTTCTATTCTCGATCTTATCTTTCTCGACTCATCTACTTGTTATTGTCTTTGTTTTTTGTTTTTTGTTTTTGATTTCCTTCCTAAAATTCACTGGTGTGCAGACGGTTTTGTGTGCTCTTGCTAAGATTGTTAGCATGCGTTTTGTGAATGGGGTTGGACCTCGTCCAGGAATAATGGGAATTGACTACCCCACAGCTTGCTAGCTTTACAAGTATGTGAATTCCAGGGCTCAAACTGAATGTTTGTTTTAGAACATTGTAATGTAGGTGTGGATAAACAGTCATAGTGTATGTGAAGATGGGGACTTGAACCCAAGCAAGGGGGCCTCTATCATCTCCTGCTTAACCACCAAAGCTCTTTGGCATCTTACACTATGGAATAAAATAAAAAAAGTTCAACATCTCATGCTCTTTATATATAGTGTTTATTAGCAACTTTGTCATTTTGGCTCGTTACAGATATCAGGATACCTCATTAGAATGAACTGAATTGATCCAATTGCCTTCGAATTGGAAATTAAGTTATCACAATAAATGGAGCATAACCAAATTGATGTTGATTAAAATTTGAAATCACTAAATTTTTTAACCTCCATATGCTTCTTGTTGAACAAATTGTTAGAAAGATATTATACATTTTTAGTGAAACTAAAGCAGAATATGCTTATTCCAAGGCTGAAATTTGCTTGAATGTTTGCTTCTGATGTGTAGGGACTTGGGCTACAAGGCTTACATAGTAGAGTCCGTTGATGATCTAACAAAGCCTTTTGTTTCCTTGTACTTCGGCGCTGCCTATTTGGCTTGGTTATCACAATATGAAAGGAGTAAGTTTGTTTGCTACCAAAAACCATCCATCTGTTACTTGTCAAGTGTTTTGATTGAATATATTTTGACTAACTTAATGATTATCATCTGGTGCTAAACCAGGGAAAGGACCCCATAGTTTGTTGTTCAGGCTTATCTTGCAGGGCCAAAGAACGTAAACCTTCAGGAGACAGGTCCTCTTTGGCTTACATTTGAGGAAGCATTAAGTCAATACGAAGACCTAAGGAAGTAGGTTTCACTTCATACTATATATATGTGTTAAACATTATATGATTCTGTGTTCATATTTTTTGACGGTGAACATTATTTTACAGAGAACAAGGGAGCTGCACCATTTTATAAGCTGACTCGTTTATAATTTAGGCGGTTTGTGGAGGATCCATTTTTTTTTTTTTTTGTTGCAATGTTATGAATGAAAGCTTGGGGGTGGAAACGACAAATAAACAGAGACGATGGTTGTTGTACAGAGATGTAAATCATGTACTGTTAAAATAATATTTATGTGCAGCTCTCTGTATGTACCCAGTAAGTGCATACAAACGAAGTTTTATCCAGGTAAAAGGTGGTTAATATAAATTTCTACAAATGTTTACTTCCTGTCCCCCATGTGTGTCCAGGGACGAATTCGAGAGGATTGAAGGCCATGGAAGTAGCATGGAGAGCGATTCAGAATAACGGTGAAGGATGGATGGGGGTTGGGTGTTTTGGTTCACTTCACTACAAAAAAATTGACTTTTAATGCCGTCGCAAAAGCTTTTTGCGACGGCAAAATGACTTTTTGCGACGGCAAGAGGGGGTCGCAAATGGAGGGGTCGCAAAAGAGTTTTTGCGACGGCACAGTGCCGTCGCTAATGTTTTTGCGACGGCATTTTTGCCTTTTGCGACGGTACTATGCAGTCGCTAATAATGTTTGAAATTTCTTGACTTTTTGTGACGGCACTATTTTACCGTTGCTAAAAATATTATTTGAGACGGCAAAATATACTGTCGCTAATAGTATTTTTTTGCAACGGCAAAAAACACTGTTTTTGCGACGGTGTGGTGCCGTCGCAAAAGTATTAAAAATATGAAATTTTTATTTTTTTGTGACAGTGTAATGCCGTCGCAAAAAGTATTAAAAAAATAATAACATTTCTATTTTTTGCGACAGTTTAGTATCGTCACAAAAAGTAAAACCTGTAACAAAATCAATAAAAATAATAAAATTTCTATTTTTTGCGACAGTGTAGTGCCATCACAAAAAAGAAAAAAAAAATCCTCCGATAAAATTATTAAAAATATTAAAATTCCTCCATAATAATATAAAAATTCCTGTATAAAATAACAATTTCTTCATAATAAAATATTATTCCATTCATAATTACACATCAACAAAATTATCCCACTACATAATGTTCCATAATTATCCTCCGACAAAATTTAAAAATATAAAAGAAATGAAAAAAATAAACACAATATAAATGAATATAAATTACTTTTTGGAAAGCCTAAAAAATTCCATAATTTCATAATGATAGTTTGTACACATCCTCATTCATCAAAACTCACGAAGAAATTGTCCATCTCTTGTATGGTTTTGCCAAGCGTATCTTCAAGGCTGCCAAAAATGGCAACTGATGATCCTTTGTTATCTAAAATCAAAATGCATGTAGCATTCATCAGCCTTTTCTCTCTCATAGAACCAAGATTTGTGATCATCAAAAAGCAGAAGATCAATATATTTCTTCAGCAAACACGATGTCAAATATGGATTGCACTGCAACGAAAACATAGCAATTAGATGAGAAATATTGTGAATTTGCAGAAAATCAATTAACAGTAAGATGGAGCTAAAGACTGCAGTTAAATAAAATAAAAAAACATAATAATAATAAATAAATAAAAAAAAAGATATTTGTCACCAGATGAATTTCACCATTTTTTTCACCTACGTGGATCCACACAACAAACACCATATGAACACGTACGACACACCCCAGAATAAAATGGTACCCGCCATATACGCATGGCGTTTGTTGTATGGATCCAAATAGGGTAGGTTAAAAAAAGTTTATTTTGGTGGGTGGGGGGGGGGGTTGTGGAGGGAAGAAGAAGAAAATAACTACACAGTTCCTCAGCTTTAATGACAAATTTCAACAAAGGCCAGCATAGGTGGTATGCAAATTATAACTGGAACCAGCTGTTTTATATGTATAGAAACCCGTAGGCCAAGAAAATTCTCTAGGAATCAGCATAATGGGACAAATCAAATTTCTAGTCATTAAATCAAGTTGCTATAAAGTTTCCCAACTCAAATGAATTGCTGAAAACAATCCAAGGAAATTATGAATACAAAAAGGTAATTGAAGCAAAACTCAATCCAACATATCGAGATTTTCTAGGTTTGATAATTTTCAAAATTCAAGATATATTCATAAATTCAAGATATATTCATAAATTCAAGAGAATATAACATAAAAAATACATCAAGGATGTGAATTAGAAACAAAAGAAGCAAATTATTTATATGAACTGGAGAGAAAGAATTTCAATTTCAACCATTTAATGTGGTAATAAACAATTTGTCCACACAAACTCATCAACATTTCATGCTCTTAAACAAGAGAGTGACTGACCATAAAGAAGGTTTACGAATTCTGAGATATAAGGAAGAACTGCAACGCTTTGCATACCTGGGCTTCAAGGCAAGTGCTGAAAGTGCTGATACAATTGATGCTTTAAGAATGTACCTGAAAACTAGAATTGAGTGAGTCTTGAGAATTAACTAAAAAAAAGAATACAAAAGTCTTTGTTTCAACTCAATGTTCTGCCTACCCAAAAACTACCATAGCCATCCTAAATTCCTACTTGCAGTGGGAGGGGAAAATGTAAGACATTGAGTAGTGAGTAGTTTGCATACTCTGATTGGTGCATCTCGTAAATAAGGCTTAGCCCATCCAGACAATCTGCTAGAGATGGTTTTATACCAATTCGTTTTGTAGCTGTTTTGGGGCCGCCTGAATAGATCCTGCTTTAACCAGCTGTCTACCATCACGAAGAATTTTATTGAGAAAGAAACGATACCATGAAACTCTTCCCTGGAATAGTTCACAATAAACTAAAAAATTCATACATTTGTCGATGAACCCAATAACTTGAGTACTTCATAAGTCAATGAGCAAAATCGCTCTGGTTGCAAAACAATATGATCAACATTATCACGATCAAGAATACAAAAATATTTGAAATGTATCACATATCGTGAAATACGTCTACTCTCTAAAAACAACGACGATTTTATTCAAGAGTTGATTTGAGAGCATTAAATCATTTCTCCATTTACAAAGCCTTCAAGGAGAGTATGCAACCATTAAAAATTTTGTTCCTATCATTTCAAAAAAAAATGCTAAAACTAAAAGCCCCAATCCCAACTTGCTATGCTTACTTCACAAAATATAAACAAAATCATCACCATAAGTTCAAAAGTTATGATTTTTTTTCTTATCCAAAATTTTCTTGGGATTTTGGATAACCTGTAATCAAACAAAAACAAAAACAAAACACAAATTATAATATGAAGAACAATTCATAAGCTATTTCATATTATAAGTATGTTGTGGTGAATTAGAAGGGGCCTGTAACCTCTGAATGATATAAGATGAGTTCCAGAACTGGGAAAGCAACCTAGATTGAAGTTCGTCCCATCGACTCATCTCTTCTTTCACTTTTCTAAATTTTTGCTGATATTTCTTCACCATACCCTCCATCCTCACCTACCCAAAATTGTAAATCTTCAATTGTTTCCTCTGCAAACAACCGGATGATACTGAAAATTCGATCATATGACAAACATAATTATTAATTAATAAAATGGGTTCCACATTAATATTAATCAAAAAAATTAAATCAAATCAAATAAATGAAAAAATAAACCTGTAAACAAGGAAAAAACAAAACTACTTCCTACAAAAAAAAGACAGTGAGTGATAACTTATCAAATAAAAATATATATATAAAAGGTGTCTGTTATATGCATAAATGAAAAAATAACAATTTGGCGGCTTGTACTAATTAATAAAGATAGGTAGTTCAATTTTTTCTCGTACTGCTATAAATTCATTAGATTAATCAGTCTAGCATAATACTAAGAAATTCTTACAAACTTGTATTAATAGAACAGCAAAAAGTGGCTTGACTGTTAACTCATAAGTGAACACTGCTACGTTGATAGGAAATGAATGAGCAATTTCTATATGCACAAACCTATCTCATTCTTGAGTGTGGACATTCTTAACTTTTTTAGATGAGCCTGTTCTTACTATAGGGGCACCACTATTGTACATTTGATCTTGTTGTCTCCAAGATTATAACGGAGAGCCATCAAAACAAACAAAGATAACATCTCCCACGCAGATTTATGAAGTATCTGGTTTAATTTAACATGCAGAAGGTAAGTAGCACAAATCCATAAATATATCTGTGATGGCTAAAGAGAGATAGAAATCAGATCATGTTTTTGGAATCTCAATGGAGTCCTAAAGATTAACAAGAAGAGGGAAAGAAAAAAACAGAAAAGAAAAGAAAACCAAATTCATATATCAAGAACAGAAACGACTGTTCCAGGGCCTAGTGGGAAACACGATGGACTCATTCAATTTCCTCAGAATGTTTTAAAAATCTCTTATGCATATACATAATGGAATACATTAGTAATATTAAACCAATGCATATCCAAACTAACCTTTGAGAGAGGAGAGAGAGAACCAGAGGTTTCGCCATTTGTGAGAGAGACAGGTGGTTCGAATGGCATCAAGAGTGGGGAGAAATGAGAGGATGAGGAGGAGGATGAGGTCCGGGAAGTCATTCAGGCTAGGAACGGTGGTGGAGTCACCGGTTGTCTCCGCCGCTCGCTGTCTATCTCGAGAGAAGGGGGGTAAGAACAGATTAGGGATTTTTGGGTTTGACATTGGGGATTTTTTTGCTTTTGGGGGCGAGGGGAGCGGGAATGCTAAAAAAAAAGGGGCGGGATCAAAAAAAAATATAAAATATATATTTTTTAAGGATCAAAAATGAATTTTAAATAACAAAAAAATAACGCCGTCTAATTTTTTTTTTTTTTTTTTTTTCTGAGACTGGGGTTGCTATCGTCAAAAAATTTTATTTTTGGTTAAAATATATATTTTTTCTAGTTAATGAATTTTTTAAAAAAAAATTCTTTTTTTTTTTTAGTTACGAAGATTGAAAATTTATTTGTTTCATTTTTATTTTAATGAAAAAAAAATATTATTATTTTTTATTTGGTAGAAGCAGGGGCAATATTTTAATGAAAAATATTTTCCACTAAAATAAAAGTTAATTTTCTGTGGTCAATAAAAAATATTTTTCTGCTGCCCATTTTTTTTGGTTATTAAAAACTATGAACTAATTTTTTGTGGTAGAGGAGAGGGAGCGGCAGTAGTGGTGTAGGTGGTGGATAAGAGATGATGGTGGTGGTGGTGGTGGTGATGGCGAAGGAGATTAGTGGTGAAGTTGTAGTAGTGGTAGAGTAAATGGAGTGGCAGGGGTGAAGGAGAGGTAATGGTAGTAGTGGTAGTGGAGTGGTGGCAATGGTATTAGTAATAATGGTAGTTGTAGAGGTGAAGTGGCGACAGTGGTAGTAAGGTGGTAGTGGAATGACGTTTGCAGTAGTGGTGAATGTGGTAAAGGAGATGGGTGGTGAGAGAGAGAGAGGTGAGTGAGAGACAGATAGAGGAGAGAGATAGAGACAAAAATAGAAGAGAGATAGAGAGAAGAGAGATTAGTGAGAGAGACATAGAGAGAAGAGAGATGAACAAGAGAGACAGAGAGACAGAGATAGATGAGAGATGAGAGAGAAGAGAGATGAGCGAAAGAGACAGAGAGAGAAAAGAGATAGATGAGTGAGAGACACAAGAGAGAGAGAGAGAGAGACAGGTAGACAAACAAACAGAGAGAGAAGAGTGATGCGTGAGAGAGAGAGAGGAAGATGAAAAAATGGATGAAAAGAGAGAGAGAGAGAGAGAGAGAGAGAGAGAAAGAGCGAAAAGAGATAAACGAGAGAGAGACAGAGAGAGATGAGCGAGAGAGATAAAGAGAAGAGAGAGAAAAGAGAGACAGAGAGAAAAGAGAGATGAGAGAGATAAAGAGAAGAAAGATGGACGAGAGACACAGAGAGAAAGAGAGACAGACAGACAGAAAAGAGTGATGAGTGATGAGTGAGAGAGAGAAAGAGAAGAGAAACAGAGACATAGAGAGAAATAAAGAGACAGACAGACAAAGAAGAGTGATGAGTGAGAGAGAGAGAGAGAGATAAGAGAGACAGAGACACATAGAGAGAGACAGACAGACAGACAGACAGAGAAGAGCGAGAGAGAGAGAGAAAAAAAAAGAGCGAAAAGAGATAAACGAGAGAGAGACAGAAAGAAATGAGCGAGAGAGCGAGAGAGGAAAAAAAGAAGAAAGAGAGAAGAAAGACATAGAGAGAAGATATATGAAAGAGATAGACAGAAGAGAGATGGACGAGAGACACAGAGAAAAAGAGAGAGACAGACAGACAGACAGAGAAGAGTGATGAGTGTGAGAGAGAAAGAAAAGAGAGACAGAGACACAGAGAGAAAGAGAAAGATGGACAGATAGAGAAGAGTAAGACGACGTCATTTATAGTGGATCGATAAATCGAGAAGGAGCTCGATAAATAGAGAAGATGGGAGTAAGAGAGTGAGCAAGGCGAACATAGTGATGGAGAAATAGACAAATAGATAAGTAGACAGAGAGAGAGAGAGAGAGACGAGTGATGAGTGAGAGAGAGACAGGAAGAGAGAGAGATAGACAGAAAAAGAGATAGAGAGAGAAAGAGAGAGAGAGAGAGACAGAGGGAGAGATAGAAAAAGAGAGAAACAAGAGATGAGCGAGAGATAGACAAAAAGGGAGAGAAATAGAGCGAAAAGAGATGAGCGAGAGAGAGAGACACAGAAAAAGAGAGAGACAGAGAAAAAAGAGAAATGGGCAAGAGAGATAGAAAGATAAGAGAGAGAGAGAGAGAAAAGAAATGAGAGAGATAGAGAGAGAGAGAAAAAAAGAAAGAAATGAGAGAGATAGAGAGAAGAGAGATGAGCGAGAGAGACAGAGAGAGAAAACAGATGAGAGATAGAGAGACGAGAGATATGCGAGAGACACAGAGAGAAAATGAGAGAGAGAAACAGATAGACAGAGAAAGAAAAGTGATGAGTGAAAGAGATAAAGAGAAGAGAGAGATAGAGACAGAGAGATAGGAAAATGAAACTCTTTTGAGAAAATTATACTTTCTTGTTTTCCGTGTTATATTGTTTTTACTGATTTTTTTTTTATTTTAAAAGTATTTTTTTTTTAAATTTTTAGACACACCTAACATAAATACACCTAAAAATTAAAAAAATTATAAAAAAAATCTTTTAAAAATTCACTAAATACCAAAAATACAATAATTCAATACATTTTTTTTTTGTATTTTTATGTATTTATTAATTTTTAAAAATATTTTTTTCATAATTTTTTTTTTAAGATACATCTAAGTAAGGTGCATCTAAAAAAAATATTTAAAATTTTAAAAATATTCACTAAAACTTAAAAAAAAAAACACGAAAGTCACTTTTTGCGACGGCACCATTTGCCGTCTCAAAAAAGCAGAGTATTTGCGACGGCACCATTTGCCGTCTCAAAAAAGCAGAGCATTTGCGACGGCACAATTTGCCGTCTCAAAAAAACAGAGTATTTGCGACAGCAGAAAATACCGTCGCAAATGCTCTCATTTTTTGAGACGGCAAATTGTACCGTCGCAAATGCTATGCTTTTTTGAGCTGGCAAATGGTGCCGTCGCAAATACTCTGCTTTTTTTTTTACGGCATTTTCTGCCGTCGCAAAAAATGACTTTTTGAGACGGCAAGTGTGCCGTCGCAAATAGTCCCGTCTCATATACCCACTTTTCTTGTAGTGCTTTCTTCTTATTTTTTGTGTTAAAATCGTTTGGATTTTTATTTCTCTTCTTTTTTCTTTTTTTCCTCTGATCTGACTGGGGGGGTTGGGTGTTTGGTTCACTTTCTTCTTATTTTTTGTGTTAAATGAGGGAGTGGTGAAAGAGAGAAGAGGCTAATGTTATTTTGTGGTTTTGTATATAAGGTAGTAATTTTTTGATTGAGAATTGTGGATTCAATTTTTGGATATGTTATTTTGTGGGTAATGGTGATTGGATATTAAATTGAATGGAAAAGTGAATTAATGTTGTATTTGCTATTTGAATGGGAGTTATTATTTCATATTAGTGCTATTTAGTTTTATTACAGGTGTTCTTTTAGTTGAATCACATAAAATTAGCACAATTTCAAAAAAAAAAAAAAGAAAAAAGAAAAAAGAAAAAAGAAAATAGAAAAAGAAAAAGAAAAAGAAAAAGAAAAGATAAGACGGTGTTTCTAAAATGCCACTATAACGGTTGGAATTTTTAAAATTTTAAAAACCTATGACAGCGTTTTAAAAACGTCGTTAAAAACGATAGTGACGTCACAATACTGTTATGGTAGGACATTTGGCGGCGTTTTTAAAAACGCCTCCTATACTAATACAGCGACGTTTTCCAAACGCCATAAAGCTATGGCGACGGCTGCGTTGTCGACGATTGGTATAAACGCCGCAAAAATAATTAGCGACGTTTTGGTACCTATAGCGGCGTTTTTTAAACGCCGCTAAAAGCCTAATTTCCTGTAGTGATAATATGAATATTAAATGAATTGTGTTAGAGTTGAATATGTGTAATTTGAACACGATCCGTTTAACCCGTGTAATAATTTGTGTTACTACGTGGATATGAACTCACTATTAACCCATAAGTAACCCAAATACAACTGGAATCTAGTAGCCATAGTCATTGAATTATATTTTGTTATTTCAAAAAAACTTGTTTTGTTAGATATTTGGATATTAATGAGTGGCAATAGTTCAAATTGGATGTGTGAAGAATTAGTAATGAATATTTTAAATCATTTTCATCAATATTATCATATATATTAGAAAAAAGTATTTAAATAAAAATAATTCAAAATAATTACATCTTTATAAAGATGCAATGAACCTGTGTTTTGTGGAAGTAAAATCCATGATATCAGACATAATTCTCACTTGGTGCAATTTGTAATTTTAGGAAAGTACAATTATTTTGAGTTAAATTCAATTACGTCATTTCTTTTAGGGCACATTACACAAATAGTCCACATAGTTTGGGGCTTGTGTCAGTTTGGTCCTTGACTTTTCAATTGTAACACATTTGACCATGAATTTTGAATCTTGTTCCAAATAAGGACAATTGAATATATAATTAGATTTTTCAAGGGTAAAATTGTCAATTTGATAAAATATAAACTAATTTGACAAAAATAAATGTCAAACAAATATTTTTGAATTTTTTAAAATTATTTCTACCTACTAAAAATAAAATTATGTAAAATTGATAAATCTTTTAGACATTTATTTTTTTTATCAAATTAATTTTTATTATGTGTTTGGATGATGATCATGTAAAATTAATTTTAAAAAAATAATCATGTAATTTTATTAATTTTACATAATTTTATCATTGGTGGATAAAAATAATTTTAAAAAAATTGAAAATATTTTTTTGATATTTATTTTTGTCAAATTAGTTTATATTTTATCAAATTGACGATTTTACTCTTGAAAAATCTAATAATATTTTCAATTGTCCTTATTTGGAACAAGATTCAAAATTCAGGGTCAAATGTGTCACAATTGAAAAGTCAGGGACCAAAGTGACACAAGTCCCAAACTATAGGAACTATTAATGTAATTAACCATTTCTTTTATATATTATTCTTGTGGATACTAATGTTTAAACATGTTATCGTTATGTAGATAATAATGTTAAACATTTTGCATGAAATATAAAATATAAAACAAATTATTATGCTAATAATATTAAGTGAGGCAGGTTAGAATTGACATAATTACAAATAGATCAAATTAGGGATTGTTTGGAATTGATTTAAGTAAGTGTATTTATTTGATAAACGTATTTATTTAGATTACATCATCTTTTTTATTTTTTTAATATATTTTTTCATAAAAAATTAAAAAATACACAAAATAAATAAATCCTAAACAATCTTTTAGTATTAAAATAATCAACACGCTTAATAAAATGAATCGTATTAATATAAAAATATTTTAAATACAAACATATGATGCATTTACTGCATGGTAAATTCAAGTGGTGTTTTAATGTGTATTTCATTGACTAAAATAATAAATTTCATCATTTTTTTTTATCTTTTCTAAAGTAAGAATGTGACAAATGTCATAATTTATATGGTATGGAGTAATGCTCCTGTACCAACCAATACCTTCTCCTGGTGAGGAGATGGAAACTAAGGGGTTATTTAGAATGTTCTAAATAAATATATTTTTTAATTTTTTATAAAAAAAATATATAAAAAAATAAAGAGCAGATATTAATTAATGTGATCTAAAAAAAATAAACAGATAAAAAGTATGAACTTATTTAATCTTTTCAAACTTGGCCCAAATTTGTCGAGTCCGAAGACTGACTAGTCGACGTAGGAAATGAGGCTGGTCTTGCGGAAATTTAGGAGAGCGTGAAGACTGATGCGCACAGGAGTGGAATGGTGACAATGATGCTACGCTACGAGCCGTTGAACTTTCGCAGAATTGCTCGACAGTGGGACACAAAATTAAAGAAAATAAAAAATTATAAAAATATGGATAATGTAAGTGAATTTGTGGTAGGAGGTTGTGAAAAGCTGTTTCAAATTTTTAAAAATTTTGAGATGTTGACGATTTAATTTTAGGAGTTTTCTTAGGTGTGCAATCCATAAAAGGTGTAAGTGGGTTGCACACCATGTGTCACTCACACAAAAGGTGTAAGTGTAAGGTGTAAGGTGTAAGGTGTAAGTGGAAGGTATAAATAAAATGTATAAGTTGCACACCATGTGCCACTTACACAAAAGGTGTAAGTGCAAGGTAAAAAAAGTGTAAGTGTAAGGTGTAAGGTGTAAGTTGCACACTATAGCATTACCCTTAATTTTAAATAATGAATGACAATTCCAATTGAATAATCAATAACAAATCGGCATAATTATTTAGTGTGGAAAAAATCATAAATGGAACACATTTAATTGTGATAAAAAAAAATTATGGGTCAAAAGTACAAAACAATCTATTAAGAAGACAAAAATGTATTATATATGAGAACCCTTAATTACCTAACGAATCCACACGCAAATTGAACCGGACCCAATGTGCCTTTTCCACCATCGTCTTTACCTTAGAATTGCTTTACTCAATGTTGAATTTACAACGCACATGTCATATCCATGATGATGAACCACTCTAAAATCCACCAAAGTTTCAAACCCAAATTCTCTGAAATCTACCGAGAAACACCTCCCACTTTTTGTGAATGAAAGAACAAAATAGTCATTTATAGTAGTTAATAAAACTCGTAAATCAATCGATTACCCTCAAATCATTAAGGAAAACAATACATAAACACCCTCTCATATAGAACACTATGTTTCTTTTATTCTCAAGGAATCTGGATGGGTTCTATTTTAAAATGTACAAATGGGCGCACTTTATAGGCCAAGTTTGGCATAACCTAAATAATACAAAAAGTAAAAAAGTCACTATCCTATTTAAATCACATCATCTTATTTAAATCACATCACCTCTCTAACACATCACATCAAACCCAACCCAAACCCAACCCATATAAGCAATAAGTCAAAAAATATACTTTCTTAGAACATCCCAAACCAACCTTAAATAGAGCTGCGAATAAAAATACGCCCTCTATATTTGTATATTTTCTTGCACCCCTCTATATTGACTTGCACCAGGGCGGAGGCACACAGTGGCCAGGGGGGTCACGTGCCCCCCCTGGGTTTTTGGAATTTTATTTTTTTTTTATTTTTTATTTTTTTGGTTTCAAACCTAAGGAAAATATTTTAATAAAAAATTTTAAAAAAATATTATTTAAAGTGAAATGTCAATGACATTTTTAAAAATTATGAGAACAATAATGATTATTTTAATTGAAAGTAAAGAGATTATGATAAGTTATATTATTATTTATAGAATTTCTCTACTAAAATATATTATTTCTATCTCAACTTATCTTCTTTTTTAATTTTCCAATCTACCTGTAAATAGTTACTCCCTAATATTTATATAAAATTTAATCTCAAATCCTTTAATTTAAAATTCACATTTATCCAAATGGACTCTTAATATTTAAGTTTAGTAATATCTCATTATTGTTTATTAAAAAAATAAAAAATAATTGTTTGGTTAGAGTTTTCCAAAAACACTTTTCAGAAAATTTTACTTTCTTGTTTTCCGTTTTTTTTTATTTTTACTGAATTTTTTTAATATTTTAAGTAATGTTTTTAATTTTTAGACATACCTAACATAAATATACCTAAAAAGCAAAAAATTTGTGAAAAAAACTTTTAAAAATTCACTAAATACCAAAAATACAAAAAAAAAATACGAGAATTCTATATATTATTTGTATTTTTATGTATTTATTAATTTTAAAAATATTTTTTTTACAAATTTTTACTTTTTAAATATATCTAAGTAAAGTGCATCTAAAAAAGTAAAAAAAAAATATTTAAAATTTTAAAATTGTTCACTAAAAACAAAAAAAACACGAAAACAAAAAAACTCAATTTTCAAAAAATTTAATCTAAAAAATTCAAACCAAACATACTGATCTTATCATTAATTTGTGCCCCCTCTCCATGAATTTCCTGGCTACGCCACTGCTTGCACCCCTCTATATTTTTATATTTTCCTTTTCCCTAGTAACTCCCCTAAATTTCCTTGAACCTGAGAAAAAGTTGTCCTCTGCCATTGCCAAACACCTTCTTTATTATTATTAGGATAATAAACTGGCACTTCTTTCTATTTATTTGAAATCACACCTTCATCTCTCTCTATTTTCTGAAATTAATCATACCTTTTATTTTAAAATTTAAGATCATAAAATCTCCCTTTATGTCAACAAATTGTGGACCAAACAGAAGTGGGTACCTATTTTACCCTTGTTGAAGTCTATACTCTCACAATAATGCACTGTCTCCACAAATAAACACAACCTTTTCCATTGATTTATTTTTTATTTTTATTTTTTAATATTGAGGCCCTATTCCATTGAGAAGAGAAAGAAAAAATAATCTAAGTTTAGACCAAATAAAACAAAATAAGAAAAAAAAAAAAGTTCCCCAGAATTTCATAGAAATATAATAATGAAAAGATTGGGTAGTTTCATGTTTGCTTATCAACTTGAATCTAGTAGCCATAGTCATTGAATTATGTTTTTGTTATTTTAAAAAAACTTGTTTTGTTAAGATATTTTGGATATTAATAAGTGGCAATAGTTCAAATTGGATGTGTGAGAATTAGTATGAATATTTTAAATTATTTTCATGAATATTATCATATATATTTAGAAAAAGTATTTAAATAAAAATAATCCAAAATAATTACATATTATAAAATGCAAGAACCTGTGTTTTGTCAAGTAAAATCCGTGGTATCAAACATAATTCTCACTTGGTGCAATTTGTATCTTTAGAAAAGTACAATTATTTTGAGTTAAATTTAATTACGTAATTTCTTTTATATATTATTCTTGGGAATACTACTGTTTAAACACGAAATGGTTATATATATAATAATGTGAAACATTTTGTTTGAAATATATAATTTAAAATAAATTATTATGCTAAAAACATTAAGTGAGTCGTGCTAGAATAGACATAATTATAAATAAACTAAATTAAGGGTTATTTAGAAATGATTTAAATAAGTACATTTATTTGATAAACGCATTTATTTAGATTACATCAAATTTTTATTTTTTTATATATTTTTCATAAAAAAATTTAAAAATACACTAAATAAATAAATCCTAAATAATCCCTTAATATTAAATATTATTAAAATATTTCAAATACGAACATATGACGCGGCATGATTCCTACCCACGCATATATATGGTGAGAGGAAACTTAATTCCCTCCGCGGATAAATTCAGTGGTGTTCTATATTTTATGGGTTGAAATAGTAAGTCTCATTATTTTATTTTTTTTTATCTTTACTGAGGTGATAATGTGATAAGTGTTATAATTTGTGTGATATTGAGCGATGCTCTTAGACCATCTAAGACCATCTCCAACCCTGAACCAAATCTGTTATCAAATTTAAAATTTAATGAAAAAATTATTTTTTTATGCTCTAACGATTTTACCAAATCGGTATCAAATTCAGAATTCATCAAACAAATCATCAAAGCGAGGACAGGCTCTGCATTTCACCAAAATACTGTGCATGACCGTTGGGGGAGATGAATCGGTCGACCAGCCGGTTGACCAACCGGTCGACCACCAAAAGGTTCAAACAGTTCCCAAAAAAAGGTCAAACAGTTGAAAAAAAAAAAAATTTTTTTTTTTTGCCTTACCGGTCGACCACTAAAAGGTTCAAAAAGTTAAAAAATAAAAAAAAAAAAAAATTTTTTTTTGGCTTAACCGGTCGACCAATCGGTTGTCCTGAAGGAGATTTGATGAAAGTGAACCGTTGGAGCCTTCAATATCAAATTGAAGAAAGTGTCATTTTTTTATCCAAATTTAATAAAAAAATTTGATTCAAGATTGGAGATACTCTAAGAAGACATAAATCAAATTTAAATTGTCATGATTTGTATAATATAAAATAATATTTTTGAACCAGCCAATAACTTCTTAGGGGAGGAGATGGAAACCACATTTGTCAGGTCCGAAGACCGACGTCGACGTAGGAAATGAAATGAGTCTGGTCTTTGCGGAAATTTAGGAGGGAGGCGTTTTGGCGAGCACTAAAAAAGTTAATCCTTTGATTTTTTAAAATTTTTTTAAGTTTATCATCTTTTTATTTTTTTATATTAAAAAATTCAAAAAAATTATAAATTTTTTTTAAAAACTAACATTTTACCAACCTCTCAAAATAGATAAGAGTGGAATGGTGACACTACCCAGGGGTGAGTGGCAACCTGGTAAGGGCTTGGCGTTTAAGCCCCTAGGTCCTGGGTTCAACTCTCCTTTGGGCCAATCTCTTGGGCGTAGCACAGTTGGTTAGGAGGTTGACCTCAAGGATGCCTTATCAGCTACTTGGTGTGGGTTTAATTCTCCCCCGCTGTGCGAGTCCTGATTTAAGCGGAGCTTGCCTTGGGAGGTCGGGACAAGCTTCCAGGTTATAGTCTCTTATTCGGAACGGACAACAGGACACCCTGGTGATCTCTTCTTGGGGCGCTGCCATGGACCTGCCGGGAGAGTGGGAGGATTTTCCTGCAAAAAAAAAAAAAAAAAAAGGAATGGTGACACTGATACTACAAACCTTTGAACTTTCGCAGAATTGCTCGATAGTGGGACAAAAACTAGTTTGTTTTCATTTTTCAGAAGACACTTTTCAGAAAATTATACTTTTTTATTTTCCGTATTTTTTTGTTTTTACTGAATTTTTAAAAATATTTTAAGCAATTTTTTTACTTTTTAGACACACCTAACATAAATACACCTAAAAGTAAAAAATTGTAAAAAAAATCTTTTAAAATTCACTAAAATCAAAAATACAAAAAAAATACAAGAATTTAATAATTTTTATTTATTATTTTTTAAAATATTTTTTCACAAATTTTTTACTTTTTAGATACATCTAACTAAGGTGCATCTAAAAAAGTAAAAAAAATGTTTAAAATTTAAAAAATATTCACTAAAAACAAAGAATACGAAAATCAAAAAACTCAATTTTCAAAAAACTTAATCCAGAAAACTCAAACCAAACACACTGAATAAAATTTAAAAAATTATAAAAATATAGTCTATAGTTGGTGCAAACGAATATGTGATATGGTGTAAATGAATTTGTGATAAGATATTGTGAAAATTGTTAAATTTTTTTAAAAAATTTGAGATATTGATTTGTAATTATGATTCAATTTTAAATAACGAATAACAATCCTAATTAAACAATTAATAACAAATCAACACAACAATTTAGCGTGGAAAAAGTACAAATAGTGCACCTCCAATTATGATTTAAAAAAAAAAAAACACAGGCTAAAGATAGAAAATAATACACTAAAAAGACAAAAATGAATTACAGACGAGAGCCCTCAATTATCTAATGAATCCACGCTCGAATTGAACTGAACTCGATGTGTCTCTTCCACCACCGTTTTTACCTTGGAATTTCTTTGCCCAACATTGAATCCACATCACCGATGTTGAATCCACGAGGAAGAGGCACTTCGGAATCTACCAAAGTTTCAGGCCCAAGCACTTCAAAATCCACCGAGGAATATCTTTCCCTTTTTATGAATGAAAGAACAAAAATAGTCATTGATGATAGTTAATATGAAACTTGTTAATCAATCGATCACCCTCAAATCATCAAGGAAAACAATATATAAACACAATCTAATATAGAACACTATGTGTTCTCTTCCTCTCTAAGAATCTGGACGGATTCTACCCTAAAACATACAATAATGCACTTTATATTAAACAGAGCTATGAAGAAAAATACAATTGAATAGAATTTTGTCCAACAAAATTACCAATTAAAAAAAAAAAAAAATCTAACAACTGTGAGGTGCAAATATCAGTTGCACCCCTCTATATTTGTGTATTTTCTTTTCTCTGACTACTTGTTACGTAATGGGCTGGGTTTCTCTCTAGTCCGTGATTGAACTAGAGGGTACTGTTGGGCCCCGTGGAGGTCCACCACGGATCTCGTTTCGATAATCTGAACCGTTCAATGCGTAGAACTCATTGAATACTATATGCCTATAAAAAAAATTCATGTTGATTGGATATTAATAGCTATCTTATTAGATCAGATTTCTGTCAACTGTTTATTTTTTCACCATCCATTTCTTTTTTTATTCAAAACTGATTTGATCATATAGCTATCAATTCAACGTGATTTTTTACAAGCATATAGTACTCCCCCACAGGCCTAAAAATACCCTCTAATCTGATTACGGACTGGAGGGAAGCCAGCCCCTTAAGTAATTCCCTTGAACTTTCCTTGAACCTAAGAAAAAGTTGTCTGCCATTGCCAAACACTTTTATTATTATTATTATTATTATTATATTATTATTATTATTATTATTATTATTATTATTATTCATCATTAGGATAAATTAACTGGCACCGCTCCTATTCATTTGAAATGACACCTTTATTGTAACACCCCAATCCTTTACATGTCATCGATATTGTCCGCTTTAGGCCACGCTCGCACGGATTTGTTCTTCCTAGTTGGTCACCCATCCCAGAACTACTCCAGCTTAAGCACACATAAATAGGGGAGTTTTTCTAGGGATTTCACCACTCGGGAAAAGGCTTCGATGCTATATAAGGGTCTAGGTTTTTACTTTTATAGGTGTCCCGCATCGGGAATGGAGGGGGAGTTCTTGGAATAGGTGTCCCATATCGAGAATGGAAGGGGAGTTCTTAGGCTATAAAAGTAAAAAGTTAGACCCTTATATAGCATCAAGGCCTTTTCTCGAGTGGTGAAATCCCTAGTAGAACTCCTTAGTTAAACGTGCTTAAACTGGAGTAGTTTTGGGATGGGTGACCACTAGGAAGAACAAATCTGTGCGGGCGTGGCCCAAAGCGGACAATATCGATGACATGTGAAAGGTTGGGGCGTTACAAATGGTATCAGAGCCAACTCTCGGGAGTACCGAGTGTGGGCACCTGGCGTCTCTCGGTGTATGTGGGTGGGCTTGTGAGCCGGCAGGCTACTGCAAGGGGACGTGCAGCCCTAAGGGGGGTGGATTGTAAGGTCTCGGTGTCCCATCGAGAATGGGGGGAGAGTTTCTGGCTATAAAAGTAAAAACCTAGACCCTTGTATAGCATCGAGGTCTTTTCTCGAATGGTGAAATCCCTAGCAGAACTCCCTAGTTAAGCCTGCTTAAGCTAGAGTAGTTCTGGAATGGGTGACCCACTGGAAAGAACAAATCCCTGTGGGAGTGGCCCAAAGCGGACAATATTGATGACATGCGAAGGGTTGGGGCGTTATAGTCATCTCCTCTATTTTCTGAAATCATACATTTAGAAGGCAGAAAGATTTTCTACAATGAATGCAAGAGGAGATTATTTTTTCTTTACTCTGCAAATAGAAATCAACTAGTCAATGATCGCTCCAGACCGATCAGGAAATCCTCCGACAATCAAGTTAGAAATATGATCGGCCATATAATATTTGTTTAGGAAGTAAGATTTTCTATTTTCTTTTTGTTACCTCCCTCGCTTTTCCTTATTCTTCCTTTTATAGTGTTATTGTCCTGGCCTTGACCGTTGGATTGACATTGTTATCTAAGGGCTCTGGTTACTACCAGACTTTGGTCAAGCAAGTGGCCAAGTTGTTTTGATCCTTTGTTGTTGGATTATCTTGCCGTGTGCGGTTTATATTATATATGTTAGGCGTTTAATGACTAACTTGCTGATTGCTCTATCCGTCCGATTAGGTTCATCAGATGGTTGTTTTGTTTGCGTGGGTCAGGCCTATGCATTTATCTCTGATGATTGTGATCCTCATCGTCAATTGTGAATGAATCTAAGGGCATCCCTGCATTCTGCAGATCTCCTTCTAAAAGGTAATTTTATTCAGGTTTTGGTCACGTGACACTGTTCCTTCTTCTATCGGATTTATCAATGATTTGTGTCTTTCTCTTGATTCAGGTTGCTTGGTTGAACTTGAATTTTGGGCCTTGGACTAACACTTTTGGACTTTGAGTCAATATTTTTACCCCTCCACAATACCTTTTATTTTGAAATTTAAAATCATAAAATCTCCCTTTTATCAGTCAACAATTTGTTGACCAAACAGAAGTGGGTACCTATTTTACCTTGTTAAAGTCTATGCTCTTACAATAATGCAGTATCTCCACAAATAAACACAACTTATTCCTTTGATTTATTTTATTTTATTTTATTTTAATATTGCGGCCCTATTCCATTGAGAATAGAAAGAAAAAATTCTATAGGTTTAGATCAAATAAAACAAAATAAGAAAAAAAAGAAAAAAAAAGTTCCACAGAATTTCACAGAAATAGAATACTGAAAAGATTGGGTAGTTTCATGTTTGCTTTATCAAATAAGGTTTGGATCATTAGATTAATTACTCGTTGAAAGCTTTGTTGTGTCATAAATGTCACAATAGTGCTGATGTAGTTGGATTTGTGATTGGTGAGAAAGCATTGCTCTCTCAGATGTTGCCGACTATTGAGGAAGTTACTCATGGCCCTTTATTTCCTTCAATTCAGTGCACCAATTTACACCCCTTTTCTCTTAGTGTCTCCCACCACCATTTCCTTCCCTTGCAGACAATCGTGCTGTTCAATCCTGCCATTGATCGCTGCTATAGTGGTGGTTCGATCTCCCAAGTAATCATTACAAATTTGATTTTTGTTTTCTACTCAATTTTTCTTGATTTCTAAGAGATGATATGGAGGTTAGGGCAATGCCGATTGGAGGAATGGATGATGTAAAGGTGGTGCTGCTAAGTCAATGTGTTTTGAGCAATGGAGATGGTGTTGGGTTATGGCAGTAGAGATGAAATGGGCTAACATAAAATTGCTTCGAATACGTAATTTTTGTTTTTGAATTGATTTGATTTTTTGTAGGAATGATATATTTGACGAAATTTAAAATATGAATGGTTCAGATTATCGAAACGGGATCCAAAAGTGGCCTAATGGACCGAACAATACCTCTCCAATCCAATTAAAGAGTGAAGAAGCCCAATCCTATATAAAACTCTATAAGTAAAGTATAGGGTAAATACTTTGTCTCTTTTATGTTTGCTTACATTTTCATTTTGGTTCTTAGAGAGTTTTTTTTTTTTTTTTTTTTTTTTTTTTTTTTTTTTTTTTTTCACTTCGGCTTTTATGTTTCAATTTTTTCTCAATTTACTTCCAAAACTAATTTCTATTCAAAATTCAACAAAAAATAACACATTGACAGTCACATAGTAAAAAAATATTTTATTATATATAATTCACACATTTGACACAAACTCAAACCATAATATAATATATATATATGTATAATAAAATTCATAAAATTAAAATACAGAAAATAAAACTTAACTTAATAACTTAAAATAAAACTTACAATTGTTTACTGGAATGAAGCAAATGAAGCAAGCAGTTCTTCAAAATACATAATTTGAAAATATAAAAATTACTGAGATAGCTATTTTCTTGAGGAATGAGCACTCAGATTTTTCTAACTCTGCCTTATTCTTGACTGAAGAGGCTCTTTTATAGATGAAAAGAGTTACTGTGAGCCTTGTGAAGGAGTTACTGTGAGCCTTGTGAAGGAATCTGACTTTGAAAGAAGCATATGGGAGCTGTCTGCAACTTTCGGTGAGTGACTAAAGTTGATGGCTGCCTTTGATTGTACTGAATTTGTCGGTTGGATGAATTATGATGAATAGTAATGTTGACTTTTTGATGAATAGTGAACAGTAAATTTGATTTTTTTTTCACTATTCATTGCTTTCTGATGGAGGCATGTGACTGAGAGAATTAATATAGAGATATATATCAGCAGCTTTTCTCAAAAGAAGAGTATTGGTTGAAGCTGATAATTATAGCTATATAGAATCCAATGACTATATCAAGCATATGGGTCCTGAGCATCACCACAACAAAAAAGGCCTTTGGTGACATACTGATTTTGTCTCCAAACATCAAATTTTCGTTACTAAAGTGATCTGCGACGGAAAAAATTTGTCACCACGTTCGTGGCCTATACGTCGTCGCTGAAAGTACCTGGTGACGAAAAACAGTTTCGTCGCCTATTTTTTATTTTGGGCGACGAATTGTTTCGTCTCCGAATGTTGAATTTTTCGTCCTCTATAACATCAATTTCGTCGCCAAAACTAAATAATATTTTATTTTAATTATTTTTTGTGACGAAATATTTCGTCACCAAATAGATTTTAGTGACGAAAGTTTTCCTCACCAACGATATGGATTAAGGTGACAAAAAAATTCGTCACTAAAATGAGCAGAAAAGAAATTCTTCAATAACAAAAAACATTTGTCACCAAATATTTCAATTTAGCGACGAAATATTCAGCAAATGTGACGAAATTATTTGTTTGGTATTGTATCATTAGTGACAAAATTATTCGTCATGTTTTTGCAAACTAATAGCGACATTTTTTATTTCGTCACTAATAAAAATTAAAAATTTTGAAAATGGGAATACTATTTTCTTTCAATTTTTTTTTTTTGTTTTTAGTAACAATTCCCTGCGCATTTCAATAACCTGTTCAATAAAATATCTATTACAAATCAATACAGAAATCTGTTCATTTTCATAAACATCACATTCGAATTTCAGCACTATTCACAAAAATACAATATGAACTGCATGCGGATTATAAACATGTCTCCTAATATCAACAAAAAACGTCTACTAATATCCACAAAAATATAATATCAACCGCATGCGGATTACCAAACACATCTCTTAATATCCAACAAAAAACATGTCTACTAATATCAACAAAAATAAAATATTAAGGGCGGATTACCCAACATGCCCTGTAATACCAACAAAAATAGAAAATTTACAACTAACCAAAATACATGTAAGGTAATATGAACAAAAACACAAAATGAGCTACCATCTGCCCTCCAAATTACCAAACATGTCCATATCAAATCTCGAATCGGCAAAAAAATGAAACACAAAAAAAAAAAAAAAAAAAACAAGTTAGACAATTATTATTTTATCCATAAAATATACAATTTAACATGCATTATTCGAATTAGTTTTCAAATCGGGAGTCCCATGCTAGTTTCGTAAGTTTCCACAACTCACATTGGTCCCTCTCGAGGTGTTTAAGGTGTTCCCCGGGCCGTCTCGTGGCTGTTGCACGATTTTGGCCACCGAAGGTCTATTTTGAAGCTTAAGTGTGAAAAAGTGCCTTTTTGGACTTAGTTTTCAAAACGGGAGTCCCGTGCTAGTTCCGTAAGTTTCCACAACTCACATTGGTCTCTCCCGACGTGTTTTAGGTGTTCCCCGGGCCGTCTCATGGCTGTTGCACGATTTTGGCCCACGAAGGTCTATTTTCAAGCTTAAGTGTGAAAAAGTGCATTTTTGGACTTAGTTTTCAAACCGGGAGTCCCGTGCTAGTTCCGTAAGTTTCCACAACTCACATTGGTCCCTCCCGAGGTGTTTGAGGTGTTCCCCGGGCTGTCCCGTGGCTGTTGCACGATTTTGGCCCCCGAAGGTCTATTTTCAAGCTTAAGTGTGAGAAATTGCATTTTTGGACTTAGTTTTCAAACCGGGAGTCTCGTGCTAGTTCTGTAAGTTTCGATAACGCACATTGGTCCTTCCGACGTGTTTGAGGTGTTCCCCAGGCCGTCTCGTGGCTGTTGCACGATTTTGGCCCCCGGTGGCCTATTTTAAAGCTTAAGTGTGAAAAAGTGCATTTTTGGACTTAGTTTTCAAACCGGGAGTCCCGTGCCAGTTCCGTAAGTTTCCACAACTCACATTGGTCCCTCCCAATGTGCTTGAGGTGTTGCCCGAGCCGTCCCGTGGCTGTTGCACGATTTTGGCCCCCGGGGCCTATTTTCAAGCTTAAGTGTGAAAAAGTATATTTTTGGACATAGTTTTCAAACCGGGAGTACCGTGCTAGTTCCGTAAGTTTCCACAATTCACATTGGTCTCTCCCAATGTGTTTGAGGTGTTCCCTGGGCTATCTCGTGGCTGTTGCACGATTTTGGCCCCCAAAGGTCTATTTTCAAGCTTAAGTGTGAGAAACTGCATTTTTGGACCTAGTTTTCAAACCGAGAGTCCCGTGCTAGTTCCGTAAGTTTCCATAACTCACATTGGTCCCTTCCGACGTGTTTGAGGTGTTCCCCTGGTCGTCCCGTGGCTGTTGCACGATTTTGGCCCCCGGTGGCCTATTTTCAAGCTTAAGTGTGAAAAAGTGTATTTTTGGACTTAGTTTTCAAAACCGGGAGTCCCGTGCTAGTTCGTAAGTTCCCACAACCCAAATTGGTCCTCCCGAGGTGTTTGAGGTGGTCCCCTCCGTCTCATGGCTGTTGCACGATTTTGGCCCCCGAAAGTCTATTTTCAAGCTTAAGTGTGAAAAACTGCATTTCTGGACTTAGTTTTCAAACCGGGAGTCCCGTGCTAGTTTCGTAAGTTTCCACAACTCACATTGGTCCCTCCCGAGGTGTTTGAGGTGGTCCCCGGGCCGTCTCGTGGCTGTTGCACGATTTTGGCCCCCGGTGGCCTATTTTCAAGCTTAAATGTGAAAAATTACATTTTTGGACTTAGTTTTAAAACTGGAGTCCCGTGCTAGTTCTGTAAGTTCCCACAGCTCACATTGCTCCCTCCGAGGTGTTTGAGGTGGTCCCCAGGCCGTCTCGTCGCTGTTGCACGATTTGGCCCCCAAAGGTCTATTTTCAAGCTTAAGTGTGAAAAAGTGCATTTTTGGACTTAGTTTTCAAACCAGGAGTCCCGTGCTAGTTCCGTAAGTTTCCACAACTCACATTGGTCCCTCCCGAGGTGTTTGAGGTGGTCCCCGGGCCGTCTCGTGGCTGTTGCACGATTTTGGCCCCGAAGGTCTATTTTGAAGCTTAAGTGTGAAAAAGTGCATTTTTGGACTTAGTTTTCAAACCGGGTGTCCCATGCTAGTTCCGTCAATTTCCACCACTCACATTGGTCTCTTTCGAGGTGTTTGATGTGGTCCCCGGGCCGGCTCGTGGCTGTTGCACGATTTTGGCCCCCGGTGGCCTATTTTCACGCGTAAGTGTGAAAAATTACATTTTTGGACTTAGTTTTCAAACCGGGAGTCCCGTGCTAGTTCCGTAAGTTCCGTAAGTTCCCACAACTCACATTGGTCCCTCCCGAGGTGTTTGAGGTGGTCGCCAGGCCGTCTCGTGGCTGTTGCACGATTTTGGCGCCCGAAGGTCTATTTTCGAATTTACGTGTGAGAAAGTGCATTTTTGGACTTAGTTTCAGATTGGGAGTCCCGTGCTAGTTCCGTAAGTTCCCACAACTCACACTGGTTCCTCCCGACGTGTTTGAGGTGTTCCCTAGGTCGTCCCATGGCTGTTGCATGATTTTGGCCCCCGGTGGCCTATTTTCAAGCCTAAGTGTGAAAAAGTGCATTTTTGGACATAGTTTTAAAACGGGAGCCGTGCTAGTTCCGTAAGTTTCCACAACTCACATTGGTCCCTTCGGACGTGTTTGAGGTGTTCCCCTGGCCGTCCCATGGGTTTTACACGATTTTGGCCCTCGGTGACCTATTTTCAAGCTTAAGTGTGAGAAAGTGCATTTTTTGACTTAGTTTTCAAACCGGGAGTCTCGTGCTAGTTCCGTAAGTTTCCACAACTCACATTTGTCCCTCCCGACGTATTTGAGGTATTCCCCGGGCCGTCCCGTGGCTGTTGCACAATTTTGGCCCCCGGTGGCCTATTTTTAAGCTTAAGTGTGAAAAATTACATTTTTGGACTTAGTTTTCAAACCGAGAGTCTCGTGCTTGTTCCGTAAGTTCCCACAACTCACATTGGTCCCTCCCGACGTGTTTAAGGTGTTCCTTGTGCCGTCCCGTGGCTGTTGCACGATTTTGGCCCCCCGTTAGCCTATTTTCAAGCTTAAGTGTGAAAAAGTAAATTTTTGGACATAGTTTTCAAATCGGGAGTCCCGTGCTAGTTCCGTATGTTTCCACAAGTCACATTGCTCCCTCCCGAGGTGGTTGAGGTGGTCTCCAGGCCGTCTCATGCCTGTTGCACGATTTTGGCCCCCAAAGGTCTATTTTGAAGCTAAGTGTGAAAAAAGTGCATTTTTTGGAGTAGTTTTCAAACCGGGAGTCCCGTGCTAGTTCTGAAATTTTCACAACTCACATTGGTCCCTTCGCGGTGTTTGAGGTGGTCCCCAGGCCGTCTCGTGGCTGTTGCACGATTTTGGCCCCCGGTGGCCTATTTTCAAGCTTAAGTGTGAAAAATTACATTTTTGGACTTAGTATTCAAACCGGGAGTCCCGGCTAGTTCCGTAAGTTCCATAACTCACACGTCCCTTCCAAGGTGTTTGAGGTGGTCCCTGGGCCGTCTCGTGGCTGTTGCACGACTTTGGCCCCCGAAGGTCTATTTTCAGACTTACGTGTGAGAAAGTGTATTTTTGGACTTAGTTTTCAAACCGGGAGTCCTGTGCTAGTTCCTTAGTTGCCACAACTCACATTGGTCCCTCCCGACGTCTTTGAGGTGTTCCTCGGGCCGTCCCGTGGCTGGTTCACGATTTTGGCCCCCGGTGGCCTATTTTCAAGCTTAAGTGTAAAAAAGTGCATTTTGGGACTTAGTTTTCAAACCGGGAGTCCCGTGCTAGTTCCGTCAGTTTTCATAACTCACATTGGTATGTCCCGATGTGTTTGAGGTGTTCCCCGGGCCCTCTTGTGGCTATTGCACGATTTTGGGCCCCTGTGGCATATTTTTAGGCTTAAGTGTGAGAAGGTGCATTTTTGTACTTAGTTTTCAATCCGGGAGTCTTGTGCTAGTTCCGTAAGTTTCCACAACTCACATTGGCCCCTCCCGAGGTGTTTGAGGTGTTCCTCGGGCTG
Organism: Camellia japonica; assembly: GCA_030407325.1. Lineage (NCBI taxonomy): Eukaryota > Viridiplantae > Streptophyta > Magnoliopsida > Ericales > Theaceae > Camellia > Camellia japonica. The sequence continues at coordinate 19,622,703 of JAPPVO010000014.1, forward strand.
TCCCGTGGCTATTGCACGATTTTGGCCCCCGAAGGTCTATTTTCAAGCTTAAGTGTGAGAAATTGCATTTTTGGACTTAGTTTTCAAACCGGGCGTCCCGTGCTAGTTCCGTAAGTTTCCATGACTCACATTGGTCCCTTTCGACGTGTTTGAGGTGTTCCCCGGGCCGTCCCGTGGCTGTTGCACGATTTTGACCCCCGGTGGCCTATTTTAAAGCTTAAGTGTGAAAAAGAAAAAGTGCATTTTTGGACTTAGTTTTCAAACCGGGAGTCCCGTGCCAGTTCCGTAAGTTTCCACAACTCACATTGGTCCCTCCCAATGTGCTTGAGGTGTTCCCCGAGCCGTCCCGTGGCTGTTGCACGATTTTGGCCCCCGGTGGCCTATTTTCAAGCTTAAGTGTGAAAAAGTACATTTTTGGACATAGTTTTCAAACCGGGAGTCCCGTGCTATTTCCGTAAGTTTCCACAACTCACATTGTTCTCTCCCGATGTGTTTGAGGTGTTCGTTGGGCCATCTCGTGGCTGTTGCACGATTTTGACCCCCGAAGGTCTATTTTCAAGCTTAAGTGTGAGAAACTGCATTTTTGGACTTAGTTTTCAAACGGGAGTCCCATGCTAGTTCCGTAAGTTTCCATAACTCACATTGGTCCCCCGATGTGTATGTGGTGTTCCCCGGGCCGTCCTGTGGTGTTGCACGATTTTGGCCCCCGAAGGTCTATTTTCAAGCTTAAGTGTGAAGAGAAACTGCATTTTTGGACCTAGTTTTCAAACGGGAGTCCGTGCTAGTTCCGTAAGTTTCCATAACTCACATTGGTCCCTTCCGACGTGTTTGAGGTGGTTCCCTAGGTCGTCCCGTGGCTGTTGCACGATTTTGGCCCCCGGTGGCCTATTTTCAAGCTTAAGTGTGAAAAAGTGTATTTTTGGACTTAGTTTTCAAACCGGGAGTCACGTGCTAGTTCCGTAAGTTCCCACAACTCAGATTGGTCCCTCCCGAGGTGTTTGAGGGGGTCCCCTCGCCGTCTCATGGCTGTTGCACGATTTTGGCCCCCGAAAGTCTATTTTCAAGCTTAAGTGTGAAAAACTGCATTTCTGGACTTAGTTTTCAAACCGGGAGTCCCGTGCTAGTTCCGTAAGTTTCCACAACTCACATTGGTCCCTCCTGAGGTGTTTGAGGTGGTCCTCGGGCCGTCTCGTGGCTGTTGCACGATTTTGGCCCCCGGTGGCCTATTTTGAAGCTTAAATGTGAAAAATTACATTTTTGGACTTAGTTTTAAAACCTGAAGTCCCGTGCTAGTTCTGTAAGCTCCCACAGCTCACATTGCTCCCTCCCGAGGTGTTTGAGGTGGTCCCCAGGCCGTCTCATCGCTGTTGCACGATTTTGACCCCCAAAGGTCTATTTTCAAGCTTAAGTGTGAAAAAGTGCATTTTTGGACTTAGTTTTCAAACCGGGAGTCCCGTGCTAGTTCCGTAAGTTTCCACAGCTCACATTGGTCCCTCCCGAGGTGTTTGAGGTGGTCCCCGGGCCGTCTCGTGGCTGTTGCACGATTTTGGCCCCGAAGGTCTATTTTGAAGCTTAAGTGTGAAAAAGTGCATTTTTGGACTTAGTTTTCAAACCGGGTGTCCCGTGCTAGTTCCGTAAATTTCCACCACTCACATTGGTCTCTTTCGAGGTGTTTGATGTGGCCCCTGGGCCGGCTCGTGGCTGTTGCACGATTTTGGCCCCCGGTGGCCTATTTTCAAGCGTAAGTGTGAAAAATTACATTTTTGGACTTAGTTTTCAAACCGGGATTCCCGTGCTAGTTCCGTAAGTTCCGTAAGTTCCCACAACTCACATTGGTCCCTCCCGAGGTGTTTGAGGTGGTCACCAGGCCGTCTCGTGGCTGCTGCACGATTTTGGCCCCCGAAGGTCTATTTTCGAATTTACGTGTGAGAAAGTGTATTTTTGGACTTTGTTTTCAGATTGGGAGTCCCGTGCTAGTTCCGTAAGTTTCCACAACTCACACTGGTTCCTCCCGACGTGTTTGAGGTGTTCCCCGGGCCGTCCCATGGCTGTTGGACGATTTTGGCCCCCGGGGGCCTATTTTTAAGCTTAAGTGTGAAAAAGTACATTTTTGGACTTAGTTTTAAAACCGGGAGTCCCGTGTTAGTTCCGTAAGTTTCCACAACTCACATTGGTCCCTTCTGACGTGTTTGAGGTGTTCCCCTGGCCGTCCCATGGGTTTTACATGATTTTGGCCCCCGGTGACCTATTTTCAAGCTTAAGTGTGAGAAAGTGCATTTTTTGACATAGTTTTCAAACCGGGAGTCTCGTGCTAGTTCCGTAAGTTTCCACAACTCACATTTGTCCCTCCCGACGTATTTGAGGTGTTCCCCGGGCCGTCCCGTGGCTGTTGCAATATTTTGGCCCCCGGTGGCCTATTTTCAAGCTTAAGTGTGAAAAATTACATTTTTGGACTTAGTTTTCAAACCGAGAGTCTCATGCTTGTTCCGTAAGTTCCCACAACTCACATTGGTCCCTCCCAACGTGTTTGAGGTGGTTCCTGTGCCGTCCCGTGGCTGTTGCACGATTTTGGCCCCCCGTTAGCCTATTTCAAGCTTAAGTGTGAAAAAGTAAATTTTTGGACATAGTTTTCAAATCGGGAGTCCCGTGCTAGTTCCGTATGTTTCCACAAGTCACCTTGCTCCCTCCCGAGGTGGTTGAGGTGGTCTCCAGGCCGTCTCGTGGCTGTTGCACGATTTTGGCCCCCAAAGGTCTATTTTGAAGCTTAAGTGTGAAAAAGTGCATTTTTGGAGTAGTTTTCAAACCGGGAGTCCCGTGCTAGTTCTGTAAATTTTCACAACTCACATTGGTCCCTTCCGCGGTGTTTGAGGTGGTCCCCAGGCCGTCTCGTGGCTATTGCGCGATTTTGGCCCCCGGTGGCCTATTTTCAAGCTTAAGTGTGAAAAATTACATTTTTGGACTTAGTATTCAAACCGTGAGTCCCGTGCTAGTTCCGTAAGTTCCCATAACTCACACTGGTCCCTCCCGAGGTGTTTGAGGTGGTCCCTGGGCCGTCTCGTAGCTGTGGCACGATTTTGGCCCCCGAAGGTCTATTTTCAAACTTACGTGTGAGAAAGTGCATTTTTGGACTTAGTTTTCAAACCGGGAGTCCTGTGCTAGTTCCGTAAGTTGCCACAACTCACATTGGTCCCTCTCGACGTGTTTGAGGTGTTCCTCGGGCCGTCCCGTGGCTGGTTCACGATTTTGGCCCCCGGTGGCCTATTTTCAAGCTTAAGTGTAAAAAAGTGCATTTTTGGACTTAGTTTTCAAACCGGGAGTCCCGTGCTAGTTCCGTCAGTTTTCATAACTCACATTGGTATGTCCCGATGTGTTTGAGGTGTTCCCCGGGCCCTCTTGTGGCTGTTGCACGATTTTGGGCCCCTGTAGCATATTTTCAGGCTTAAGTGTGAGAAGGTGCATTTTTGGACTTAGTTTTCAAACCGGGAGTCCCGTGCTGGTTCCGTAAGTTTCCACAACTCACATTGGCCCCTCCCGAGGTGTTAGAGGTGTTCCCCGGGCTGTCCCGTGGCTGTTGCACGATTTTGGCCCCCGAAGGTCTATTTTCAAGCTTAAGTGTGAGAAATTGCATTTTTGGACTTAGTTTTCAAACCTGGCGTCCCGTGCTAGTTCCGTAAGTTTCTATAACTCACATTGGTCCCTTCCGACGTGTTTGAGGTGTTCCTCGGGCCGTCCCGTGGCCGTTGCACGATTTTGGCCCCCGGTGGCCAATTTTAGAGCTTAAGTGTGAAAAATTACATTTTTGGACTTAGTTTTCAAACCGGGAGTCCCGTGCCAGTTCCGTAAGTTTCCACAACTCACATTGGTCCCTCCCAATGTGCTTGAGGTGTTCCCCGAGCCTTCTCGTGGCTGTTGCACGATTTTGGCCCCCGGTGGCCTATTTTCAAGCTTAAGTGTGAAAAACTACATTTTTGGACATAGTTTTCAAACCGGGAGTCCCGTGCTAGTTCCGTAAGTTTCCACAACTCACATTGGTCTCTCCCGATGTGTTTGAGGTGTTCCCTGGGCCATCTCGTGGCTGTTGCACGATTTTGGCCCCCGAAGGTCTATTTTCAAGCTTAAGTGTGAGAAACTGCATTTTTGGACTTAGTTTTCAAACCGGGAGTCCCGTGCTAGTTCTGTAAGTTTCCATAACTCACATTGGTCCCTCCCGATGTGTATGTGGTGTTCCCCGGGCCGTCCTGTGGCTGTTGCACAATTTTGGCCCCCGAAGGTCTATTTTCAAGCTTAAGTGTGAGAAACTGCATTTTTGGACCTAGTTTTCAAACCGGGAGTCCCGTGCTAGTTCCGTAAGTTTCCATAACTCACATTGGTCCCTTCCGATGTGTTTGAGGTGTTCCCCAGGTCGTCCCGTGGATGTTGCACGATTTTGGCCCCCGGTGGCCTATTTTCAAGCTTAAGTGTGAAAAAGTGTATTTTTGACTTAGTTTTTCAAACCGGGAGTCCCGTGTAGTTTCGTAAGTTCCCACAACTCAGATTGGTCCCTCCCGAGGTGTTTGAGGTGGTCCCCTCGCCGTCTCATGGCTGTTGCACGATTTTGGTCCCCGAAAGTCTTTTTTCAAGCTTAAGTGTGAAAAATTGCATTTTGGACTTAGTTTTCAAACCGGGAGTCCCGTGCTAGTTCCGTAAATTTCCACAACTCACATTGGTCCCTCCCGAGGTGTTTGAGGTGGTCCCCGGGCCGTCTCGTGGCTGTTGCACGATTTTGGCCCCCAGTGGCCTATTTTCAAGCTTAAATGTGAAAAATTATATTTTTGGACTTAGTTTTAAAACCTGGAGTCCCGTGCTAGTTCTATAACCTCTCACTGCTCACATTGCTCCCTCCCGAGGTGTTTGAGGTGGTCCACAGGCTGTCTCGTCGCTGTTGCATGATTTTGGCCCCCAAAGGTCTATTTTCAAGCTTAAGTGTGAAAAAGTGCATTTTTGGACTTAGTTTTCAAACCGGGAGTCCCGTGCTAGTTCCTTAAGTTTCCACAACTCACATTGGTCCCTCCCGAGGTGTTTGAGGTGGTCCCCGGGCCGTCTCGTGGCTGTTGCACGATTTTGGCCCCGAAGGTCTATTTGAAGCTTAAGTGTAAAAAAGTGCATTTTTGGACTTAGTTTTCAAACGGGTGTCCCGTGCTAGTTCCGTCAATTTCCACCACTCACATTGGTCTCTTTCGAGGTGTTTGATGTGGTCCCGGGCCGGCTCGTGGCTGTTGCACGATTTTGGCCCCGGTGGCCTTTTCAAGCGTAAGTGTGAAAAATTACATTTTTGGACTTAGTTTCAAACCGGGAGTCCCGTGCTAGTTCCGTAAGTTCCCACAACTCACATTGGTCCCTCCCGAGGTGTTTGAGGTGGTCGCCAGGCCGTCTCGTGGCTGTTGCACGATTTGGCCCCCGAAGGTCTATTTTCGAATTTACGTGTGAGAAAGTGCATTTTTGGTCTTAGTTTTCAGATTGGGAGTCGCGTGGTAGTTCCGTAAGTTCCCACAACTCACATTGGTTCCTCCCGACCTGTTTGAGGTGTTCCCCGGGCCGTCCCGTGGCTATTGCACGATTTTGGCCCCCGGTGGCCTATTTTCAAGCTTATGTGTGAAAAAGTGTATTTTGGGACTTAGTTTTCAAACCGGGAGTCCCGTGCTAGTTCCGTAAGTTCCCACAACTCACATTGGTCCCTCTCGAGGTGTTTGAGGTGGTCCCCAGGCCGTGTCGTGGCTGTTGCACGATTTTGGCTCCCGAAAGTCTATTTTCAAGCTTAAGTGCGAAAAAGTGCATTTGTGGACTTAGTTTTCTAATCGGGAGTTCTGTGCTACTTCCATAAGTTTCCACAACTCACATTGGTCCCTCCCGAGGTGTTTGAGGTGGTCCCTGGGCCGTCTCGTGGCTGTTGTACGATTTTCGCCCCCGATGGCCTACTTCCACAGTTTCCACAACTCACATTGGTCCCTCCCGAGGTGTTTGAGGTGGTCCCTGGGCCGTCTCGTGGCTGTTGTACGATTTTTGCCCCCGGTGGCCTACTTTCAAGCTTAAGTGTGAAAAATTACATTTTTGGACTTAGTTTTCAAACCGGGAGTCCCGTGCTAGTTCCGTAAGTTCCCACAACTCACATTGGTCCCTCCCGAGGTGTTTGAGGTGTTCCAAGGGCCGTCTTGGCTGTTGCACGATTTTGGCCCCTAAGGTCTATTTTCAAGCTTAAGTGTGAAAAGTGCATTTTTGGACTTAGTTTTCAAACCGGGAGTCCCGTGCTGTTCCGTAAGTTTCCACAACTCACATTGGTCCCTCCCGAGGTGTTTGAGGTGTCCCGGCCGTCTCGTGGCTTTGCACGATTTTGGCCCCGAAGGTCTATTTTCAAGCTTAAGTGTGAAAAAGTACATTTTTGGACTTAGTTTTCAAACCGGAGTCCCGTGCTAGTTCCGTAAATTTCCACAACTCACATTGGTCCCTTCCGAGGTGTTTGAGGTGTCCCCGGGCCGTCTCATGGCTGTTGCACGATTTTGGCCCCGTGGCCTATTTTCAAGCTTAAGTGTGAAAAAGTGCATTTTGGACTTAGTTTTCAAACCGGAGTCCCGTGCTAGTTCGTAAGTTTCCACAACTCACATTGGTCCCTCCGAGGTGTTTGAGGTGTCCCCGGGCCGCCTCGTGGCTGTTGTTGCATTTCCCCCGAAGGCCTATTTTCAACTTAAGTGTGAAAGTGCATTTTTGGACTTAGTTTTCAAACGGGAGTCCCGTGCTAGTTCCGTAAGTTTCCACAACTCACATTGGTCCCTCCCGAGGTGTTTGAGGTGTTCCCAGGCCGTCTCATGGTTGTTGCACGATTTTGGCCCCGTGGCCTATTTTCAAGCTTAAGTGTGAAAAAGTGCATTTTTGGACTTAGTTTTCAAACCGGGAGTCCCGTGCTAGTTCCGTAAGTTTCCACAACTCACATTGGTCCCTCTCGACGTGTTTGAGGTGTTCCCCGGGCCGTCCCGTGGCTGTTGCACGATTTTGGCCCCCGGTGGCCTATTTTCAAGCTTATGTGTGAAAAATTACATTTTTGGACTTAGTTTTCAAACCGGGAGTCCCATGCTAGTTCCGTAAGTTTCCACAACTCACATTGGTCCGTCCCGAGGTGTTTGAGGTGTTCCCGAGGCCGTCTCATGGCTGTTGCACGATTTTGGCCTCCGGTGGCCTATTTTTCGGCTAGTTCCATGCCTACATGTTGGAATAGTTTTCGACTTAGTTCTCGACTTAGTTTCATGCCTACATGTTGGAATTGCAAATTTCAAAAAGTTTCCTAATTGGGAGCCACGTGCATATTTCAGTGTTTGTGATGTTTCTCGGGCTTTACATGCATAGTTCACTATCTTAGTTGAAGAAAAAATTTCTACTAAATTAACATAGAAACATAATATACTAACCAAGAAGCTTGTCCATCAGAATCTGAACTTTCCCCACTCTCAAAATTTCCCGTGATACCTTTCTGCCTCAAACACTCGATGATACTTTGTATCTTCTTGCTTTGTTTCTTCTCTGACTTTTTAAACCTTGCAATTTGTTCATTTTGTTATGCTATTTGTAGCTCAAGGCGTTGAACATAGTCACTATTTTCAGCAGGTGCAACAGTTGCATTCACAGAAGAAGAAGGCCTCATACCAAGTCCTTTCACATAACCTAGCCTTGGCTGAAGCGTCAAGAGGATCGCACTAGTTTGCGAAAGGTGTTCTACTTGCATCTGTATCATGTTGTCCTATTAATTTGAAATAAATCAAACAAGTATTAGTTATTCTACCCTACACAGCAAAATAAATAATATTATCAAAATTGAAAGGCATTGCCTTGTACATACATAATTAACTTGGCTCTCCGATGAAATCCATTCATGCGTGTCCGAATTGTAGTGGATGGACTTGTAAAATTCTGCTAAATCGGGCACTTTGCCATTTGCAATTATCTGCTTCATTTGTTTTCAATGTTAATTCAATGATTTAAATAACAAAGCCTACTAATCCAATAAAATAAATTAGTAGAACGCACCGAGCTGTGTACCCTGACCGGGATTGATTTTGATCCACATCGATGTTTTGTTTTCATTTGCATCCTATTATTCACATTAGCTAGTGATTGTTCCTACACAATTGAAACACCAATACAAACAAGAAAAGATAACATTAGTAAGAAAAAACTTAATTTTTGACAATTAACATACATAAAACATTTTACCTTGAATTTTTACTATTCCACTTGTCAATTAGAGATGTCCACTGATTGAGAGTAACTCTTGCAGGTGGGTGGCTTCTCGCGTAATCCTCCCCTCTTGCATCCTTAAGTTGCTTGTATTGTTTGTGCAACTTATAGGTGAAACCACTCAATCGTCGACCAAACTGTGTCTAAAGCCTTTGCTACATCAGTCGATTGCCTTGTAGATCAAACTGATTGCAAAATGAAAAAAAATTAAAAATTACAAAGAAACAGAGCCTAAACATGAAAAGAGTTTGTCAATAATTACCGCTAAGCGTTGGATCATGCTCCTTATCAGCAACATTCACCTTCTTCCACCTACAAATGCTCAAGTCTGGTAACTGCGTTCGAACCTCTATACCAATCTTGAAGACTAGCTTGGAGGCGTTGTCTCCTACTGGTGCACGAAACTGTTCAGGTATAGGAACTAACATCTTCTCATCCTTCTCGACAATGCGATGGGCCTGTATGCCGCATGTCGGGCCAGGACCACGTCTGTCATGTGATGCTGTAAGGATATAATATTAATTGAGTTAGTAAGTAAACAAATGCAAGTTAAACCTTAAAAACAACTTTGCAAACTTACCAACGATGGTAGATGCAGTCACCTCGTCCTCAGGTTGCACATTATGAGGTGGTAAGGGTTGGGTACCGACCTCCTCAGTTGGGGGATCCATCCTTTCCTCTGGGGTGGGAGTTAATGGCCTTGAATGAGACCGTAAACGTAGTCCTGGTGCCATCTGTTGTTCCTGAAAGAACATAATCAAACAGTTAAAATATATTTTAAAAAAGATATGATGTGTAAGATATGTGAAGAAGAAATGTAAAAAGTAAAAGACATGTTCACACACAAATATAAAATAATGTGTATAATACCTCGCGGTCAAAGGAACCCAATGACTCATCATCATTGTCATCCTCACTCTCAGAAGGGTATATACTACATCATCTACCTCAACCCTAATTCCCTTTTCCCTTGCAGTTGCACATTTGGGCTGAACCGCACTCCCTAAAGAATTTGTAATATTCTTCACTCCAAGATTGTTCATTACCTCACAATTCTCCTTGATTCGCTTATTTTTTTGTTTCTCGTATTTTGTTAGCTTCTTAGTTCTCAAATCACCTGGTTTCAGCCATTGTTTTTTGCCTCGAACCATTTTCTACAACTATATAACATAATTCAACTTTAATTGAAAAATATAGACAATGTCATCATGCACCATTACATAAAAGAAGAAAAAGAAAGTAACATAATCATAAAATAAAAATTACATTAATTAATAACGTCTGTTCGAAAATAAAGTGATATACTAAAAATTACATATCATAATCCATATCAGGATCCATATCAACATCAGGAATGTTATGTTCTTCATCTCCTTCATCATCTCTATTCTCTTCCATTATCGCATCTGATGACCCTACTTCCGAAATAACATTGAATTCAACATCATCCCTACAGTATCGAACAATTGGGTCAATGTCAATTGGAACAACATCAGTAATGTTTTCTTGTTGGAACACATCATTATTTTCTAAAGGATCCAATAATTCTCCATCACTAGTGTCTGGAACATCAAAGACACCCCTATGTTGCACCATTTGTATGACATTCCAAGGTTCATCCAATTTGGTATCACTCAGATAGAAGACTTGCTTAGCTTGACTAGGTAGGATAATTGGGTCAGATTGGTACCACCGACTTGTGACGTCAATGCTTGTGCAATATGTATCAAATCGTATTGTTCTGTTTCTACCAGTGTTATCGGTGTTGTACCATTCACACTGGAACAAAACAACCTTTTTACCACATATGTAGTCAAATTCCAAAACCTTGTACAAGTGACCATAGAAGTCATGCAATTTTCTGTCATGATCCCCATGTGTAAGCACACCACTATTCTGACTCGTACGATGGTTGTCTAGATCTCGAGTATGGAACCGACTGCTATTGATTATGCAACCTGAGTACTCTTTCACTAGCAAATTAGGACCATTTGCTAATGACCACAATTCATCAGTTGCCTCTAATGACTCTTCCATTCTCAATCTATTTATCTACAATTACATGTAACAAACAATAAGTAAATAATTTATGAATGAGGACATTTCATAAAACTTTAATTTTGTTAAAGTTGTAAATGTCAAAAAATTATAAATGTTTTACCCTCTCTTTGAACCACTTGGGAAATTCTTGTCGTTGTATGTGGGTTATGTCATGTCCAGCTTGAGTTTGTAATAGATTTTTGTGTTCCCTACTCAAAAAAAAAAAAAAAAAAAAGTGATTACTACGTAGTTCCGCAAATAAAAAAGCTAAGCATAAACATAATTCAATGAAACACATACTCCAAATACTTTTCAATCTCTGAGCTATTGTACAACACAAACCAATGAGCAATATCACGAATTTCTTGAGACATTTCAGCATCTCGTGTGATTAGACCAATTGGACGTGCAGTTTCTGTGAATACTATCAACCCTTGTTGACGTTCACCGCGATCTTCATTCCATTCTGGTCGATTGTGTACGATTTCAATCCCATCAACATACATTGAACAAAAAGTAATGCACTCTTTGACAATGTAAGCCTCGGCAATTAAATCTTCTGGTCGAGCTCGGTTGGTCACATATTTTTTAATGCTCCAAGAAACCTTCAAGAGAGATCGAATTAGGAGTATAATTACATATGCAACACACTTACGTAAATCTCATTTACAAGTATAAGTGTAAAAAATACCTTTCAATTGGGTACATCCATCGATATTGTACAGGTCCTCCAAGAATAGCCTCACGAGGCAAATGAACAGCCAAGTGGATCATCACATCGAAGAAGGCTGGAGGAAAGATCTTTTCAAGCTTGCATAAAATGTGTATTATACGTTCCTCTAATTTCTCCAGTTCGCTCCGCCTTAGTGTCCTAGAGCATAGGTCTTGGAAGAAATTGCCTAACTCAAAAAGTGTTGTGCTAATTTCTTTATCCACGTAACCACGCATTCCAATGGGAAGAATTCTTTGTATTAGTACATGGCAGTCGTGGCTTTTTAGGCCTGTTAGTCTACCATTTCTTGCATTCACTGATTTGGATATGTTTGCCGCATACCCATCTGGATACTTGACAGTTTTTAAAAATTCAAAGAAACTCTCCCTCTCTGCAGGTGTCAATGAAAAGATTGCTCGAGGCTTGACATATGATCCATCGGGTCGTTGTGTTAGCCATAGCTCTTTCCTTATACCCATATCTTCCAAGTCTAACCGTGCCTTGTCTGTATCCTTGTTCTTTCCATCAATGCCTAACATAGTTCCGAAAACATTTTCACTAAAATTTTTCTCCACATGCATGACATCAATGTTGTGTCGAAGTTTTCGCTTCTTCCAATAGGGTAACTCATACAAGATGCTTACCTTTGTCCAATTAGGTGCTTGACGGGGCCTTTTTCTATTACTTGGATGCTTTCCATATATGACACCTGCCACGTTGTCCAACTGGTCTTGTATCTTTTCCGTCGGCAACTCCAAAGATCTCTTCCGTTTCTCAATCTTACCATTGTAAGCCCTACTCTTTCGCCTTTCTGGGTGGTCCTCAGGCAAGTAACATCGATGGTTAGTGTACCCCGTCTTACTTCTCAGAGATTCAAAATACGGTTCATCATTGCAACTGTAACAAGAATAATGACCCTTTGTTCTCCACCCAGATATGTCACCAAATGCAGGCCAATCATGTATTGTCCACAACAAAGCTGCATGCATTCGAAAAGTCTCATTGGTGGAGGCGTCGTAAGTCAATGCACCATTTGTCCATAAATCATTCAACTCATCCACCAATGGTCGCATATAGACGTCAATATCAATCCCTGGTTGCGATTCTCCAGGAATAAGTAATGACATCAAAGAAAATGGATCCTTCATAACCAACCAAGGTGGCAAGTTGTATGGAATGAGTATGACGGGCCACAAACTATAAGAGTTGTTCATGTTCCCAAAAGGGTTAAACCCATCAACGGCCAACCCTAGCCTCACATTTCGAGGCTCCAAGGCAAACTCGGGATGTTGTGCATCAAATTCCTTCCACTCATCACTGTCAGCGGGATGCCTCAATATCTCGTCGTCCACTCGTTTGTCTTTGTACCATCTCATGTCCTCAGCCCTCTTCCTTGACATGTACAATCTTTTCAACCTTGGTGTCAAAGGAAAGTACCGCAATACTTTATGAGGGATCTTCTTACCCCTTCCACGATTGATCTTGTATCTAGATGTCTTACAAGTCGGACATTTATCTAGTGTTGCATTCTCCTTCCAAAATAATACACAATCATTTATGCAAGCATGAATGAGCTCATATGACAAGCCCAAGTCACGTAGTATTTTCTTAGCTTCATAAGTTGACTTTGGAACCAAATTTTCTTTCGGTAAAAGTCTACTTAAAAACTCTAGCATCATATCAACTGACTTATTGCTCCAATGATTTGTTACCTTCATATTAAGCACCTCAATCACAAACTTCAACAAAGTATAATTTGTACAATTTGGGAACAGCTCACGCTTGGCATCAGTCAACAATTGATCAAAAGTTCTCACTTCCTCCCCTTGGGTTGTATCAGTCGATTCCCCTCTTATTCGATCTTCCACTAAGGCTTCAATACACCTACAATTTCATCACCATCAAGTCGCATCTCATCATCGGTAAGCCTCGTTTGAAACACGGGTTCCCCGTGCTGGTGCCATACAGTGTAAGTTTGCATAATCCCATATTGGAGCAAATGAATTTCCACATTTTGAAGATTTTGTCTACAAACATTCACACACTTTATACATGGGCACAACAGATTACCATTCTGGTCTATAACCCCCATTGCAAATTGAAGAAATAACTTCACCCCATCATTATATGGTTTACTCATCCTTCCATCAGCCGTCCTACCTAGGGCAATCCAACTTTTATCCATGTCTGATCACAAATGAAAGATTAGGAACAATATAGTATAATGTAGACTTGTGTATTTATGAACTAATTAAATTGAAAAATTCAATAACAACTTCACCAAATATATGTCCAGATCTTTAATGAAGATTCTTATACAAGTTCTAATGTTATATGCAAGTAAGGAATAAAAACTAACAAAAATGGTCATTATTGATTTTAACATTCTAACACCACCATTCTAACACCATTCCTACTGCAATACAAAAGCAAAATACTCCACCAGCAGAACTCCCACACTGAAGGCTACTGATGTTGCACCTACTAACCTAGGCCCCTTCTAAAAACATACTAGCTAGTGCAAGAGCATACTTGATACTACCTAAACATAACATTACTACTACTACTACTACTACTACTACTACTACAGAGACAAAGAGGCATGGCTTCTAATACATGTAATGCACTGCCACTGTCAAAAGGCCTAAAATATGCAGCCTATATATATGCAGCAGATGGGATTGAAATTGAAGTATCAACAGGTTGTATATATATAACAGCAGATGGGATTGAAACATAACAGCCTATATATATAAACAGGTTGTATATATATATATTTATATTTGTAAAAAAAATCTGCAACCAGTGAGAGGGAAACTGAGGAATGAAAGGTGGGGATCAACCGAAAAAGAAAAAATTGAGACTAACAGCGGTGGTGTTCTCCGATTATAGTTATATTTTTAGGGCCATAAAGCCTCACTAGTGGTCTAATAAAAAAAAAAAAAACCCATAGGAATCTACGTAAGAAACAAATCTCTTTTCTCTACTACAATTTAACTGCTTTTAATAAACTTTTTTTAAAAAAAAAAAATTATGATTTCACAATAATCAAGTGGACTATATTTCTTATTTATTGCAAGTTTTTTTAACATATAGTCACCAATGGCGTTTTAATAGGAAGTCGGATTAAATTTTGGGAGGCCCATTACATGAGTAATCAAATTTTGAAGGGCAACTCTTACACAGAGTGAGCTTTCCAAAAAATTTGGCAGCATTGGAATGAGTTTGGAGGGACCATTACATGGTATAAAAAATTTTTTTTGGAGAAATAGCAGTCATATACAAGTGAATTTTTCCATAACCCATTCCTATTCCTTTTTTTAAATCACTGCTCCTTACAGCAACTGCAAGTTTAGCAGCCCCATTCATAGGAGCACCAAAACTATCAGTCACTTAAGAAAAAGAAAAGCATCGCAACATCAGCTTGGTGTATGAAACACAACTTGTAGATAACTCTTGACAAAGAGAAGGCTGACATTGTTGACATTGGACTACAAGGTCCACTTGTTCCTTTTAATCCATGCTCTTAGAAAATTTCAGGCTCTAAACAAAAATATTTTCCTTATTCTAGTCAAGACGATAGACTTTCTCCTTTGGTTGGGAAGTTGATCACTCAGTTTGAAAGTAAACCCATGTAGTCCATTCACTCCATTAGCCAATCCTCATTTGATCACGGATTAAGGAAAACCTTTATTCACCCCAACATTAGTATTTACTCCAATAGTCCTTTAGTTTTCTCTAATGTACAAGTCTTAAAAATTTGTTTGAACACCAAAAAGTTACATAACTATCTACCTGAAGAAATTTATACAGAGCATATTTTATATTTTATATGTATATAGAGCATATTTCATATGAATACAGAGCATATACATCAGACAAATACATCAAAGGGAGCATCGAGAGAGAGAGAGAGAGAGAGAGAGAGACTAACAGTGGTGGTGTTCTTCGATAGGCACAGCAGCGGCGGTGAGGAAATGAGGGGCTAACGGCGGCGGTGGTGAGGGCTGTCGGCGGTGAGGGCTGTCGGAAATGGTAGCAGCGGCGGTGGGTTGATGCAATGGTAGCAGCGGTGGTGAGGGCCCTGTGTGTGAATGAGTATAACGTTTGTGTGTGTGTGTGAAATAGGTTTGAACCGAGAAATTATTGTGTGTGTTTAAGAAGAAGAACCGATTGTAACAAAACATTTTTATTTCCCCCCTAAAATATTTAGTGACTACATTATATTTTGGTGACAAAATTATTTCTTCACCAAAGATAAAAATATTGGCCACAAAAATAGTTTTGTAACTAAATGATATTAAAATATTAAAAATTATTGGTGACAAAAATATATTCGTCATTAATAATTTTATAATTGATGACAAATTTTTTCGTCACCAAAAGTCTATTAATTTTGGCGCCCTTCGAAAATATTAGCGGGAAAATATTTGGTGACAAAAAAAATATAAATAATGACGAAATATAATTTCGTCACCTATTTTTTTTTATTATGATTTAGATTGGTGACGAAATTTTATTTTTGTCTCCAGAAGTGGTACATTTGGAGACGAAATATGATTTTCGTCATTAAAAGATACGTATTTTGTGACAAAAAAAAATTTCGTTATTAGTTTTCGTCTCTAAAGACTATTTTTGTTGTAGTGCATCTTGAAACTGGGGCCCATAAGGATCTTGATTGGTTGAATCTTCAGAAGAGTCTGAACCATTTGAACCTTCTTCTAAACTGGCTTCATCAGATTGTGACTAGGCGAGCTATTTGGTGAAGCTCATATTTGGATGACTTGGACTTGACCTTGGGCTTAGCCTGAGATGATGAGGGTTTAGTCTTGACTTTGGACTTTGTTTGATCAGATTTGGGCTTTGCTGATTTGGGCTTGGAACAACTAGAAGTTGGGCTTCCAAGATTGACTGGAAGAAGTTGGCTTCCTTGTGTTAATAAAGCAGTTGGGTTCTGCTGAGCTTTGACCATGGCAGGTGTTAAAGCACGAATATTGACTAGGAATTCTGCTTGAACTTGTTCAATAATTCGTGGAATCTTGAAATTATCCCACCATTTAACAAAGTATTGACGAAAGATTATGTCATCAGAAATAGCATATTGCCATTTAAATATCCATGGGACCTTGTATTTGGATATAAAAATGAGCTATGTAGGGAATTTTTTTTGTTGTGGACTGAATGAAAAAACAATAGAAAAATAGTTGATTTGTTCAATCAAAATAGAGGGGAAGATATCTTCAATAGCCCCATACTGAGTCCACCATCGGAGAAACCAAGTGGGGAATTCTGACTTGAATTTATGATCAAATTGGAGGAACCAAGAGTGATTGTTTGACTCATTTTGATATAGGAGAACTTTGAACCAAGCGTCAATATAATCATAATAACTATATTGAATTGTATGACCAGGTAAGTCTTGGAGTTGAAAAGGAGGACCCCATTCATTCAAAGAGACTATATTGTGAATATACAATGAATGGTATACAATTTTACTGGTGTAAGTCCGATCATAGATAGGTTTAATAACAATGGACTGATGGTTGAGCAGGATATCTTTGTAGTAGGTGATTGATTTTTCTAGATGAAAAGGAGCAAAATGCCATCCAGAAGGAAAATAAGATTTAACTAGATCAAGAACTGTATGATTTTTGAGTGACTTGGTTCTTTGAAGAAGAGATTAGTTGTATGAGATTTTACATAATTAGAACAGGTTGATTTAATAGGGTTAGGAGGGTAAGGAGTAACTGACTAAGAGGAAGAGGCGAAAGGGTCAGTAGCCAAAGCAGAGGTATAACTAGGTTTAGGAATATTACCAAGAACTTGGTAACGATTGACTAATTCAGCAGGATGATATCTGGTGACTAATTCCAAAGGAGGAACAAGTTGACTAGAAGGAACAAAAGCCTTACTAGAAGGTCTCAAAGGTCTCTGAGCAGACATCTATAAAATAGGTGGACAGGACTGAAATTAGCATCCATTGAGGATTTCTAATTTACTTATTTGATAATCAGCACAGTTAATATAGTGAGCTAATAGATTACGGCGACTGCAAATGTTATGAAATCGAATAAATAGAGCACGTTTAGTAGATTTTTTGGCTAATTTGAGGCAAGCAATATGGTGAGTAGTTTGGTGAATGAGATTTTGGTAATAGGTAACTTGTGATTTATGCTAGGAAATAAAAGGAGTTGCCATCCCTTATCCCCCTTGTAAAATTTCTCCGGTAAGAAAATCAGGAATAGAATTTTGACAACCAGGGATATATTCAATATCAAAATAAAAAATACTTAAAATAGATTGCCAACGAGCAAAAATTTGCTTACTAGCAAGATTTTGAACATATTTTTCTAAAACATATTTAGCAGATTTGCAATCAACACGAAATACAAATTTTGATTTAAAATATCATCTTGAAATTTACTAATACATAAAACAGTAGATAAAATCTCTTGTTTAATAGTACTATAATTTTTTTGTGTTTTATTCCAGACACCAAAATGGAAGCGAACAATCTATTCAAATGACTGAGGAGTGATTTTCTGGACAAGAATACCACCATAAACAATATCAGAAGCATCAGTTTGGATAATTTTAAATGAATTTTCAGTAGGAATACCAAGGCATGGGAGAGACTTGACATATTTTTCGACTTGTTTAACAATGTCAGTATGAGTAGAAGACCAAGGGGGAGGATTATCCTTCAACTGATCAAATAGTGGTTGACAGGTTTTCCTAATGTCTTTGTAAAATTCGGCAATATAATTAAGTGATCCTAAGAATCTTTGTAATTGGGGTTTATCTAAGATTTCATCAGGAAATTTAGAAGCAAATTTAATGGATCTACTAATAGGTAAAATGGTATTCTGGTGGATATCATATCCTAAAATCTGACTTTGGTTTGAAGAGTTAATCTTAGGAGCAGAAATGACTAGACCATGAGTTTTAATGGTATAAAAGAAAGCAGTAAGATGTTTCCAATGTTCATTAAGGGATTTAGAAAAAATGAGAATATCATCTATATAAACAATGGAAAAATGACTAAAGGGATTGAAAATGTCATTCATTATGTTCTGAAATTCGCTAGGAGCATTTTTTAATCCAAAAGGCATGCCATTCCATTCATAATGTCCAAAAGGTGTAGTGAAAGTAGTTTTATAATGATCCTGAGGGTGAATTTGGATTTACCAGCAACCACTTTTTAAATCAAATTTACTAAAAATGATAGCTTGACTAAGTTTTTTAATTAAATCTTTTTTTATTAAGGATTGGATAACGAATCCATTCTAACACTTTATTTAATGGTTTGTAATTAATTACTAATCTAGGAACGCCTTTTTCTAATTCAACATTTTTATCAACATAAAAAGCAGGACAAGACTAGGGTGACTTACTATGACTAATAATTTTATTTTGTAATAATTCACTAATTTCTTTTTTACACATTTCAACTAATTCATGATTCATTTGAATAGGTCTAGATTTAGTAGGAATTTGTCTTTCATTAAAATTCTTAATATATGGTAATGTAATTACATGTTTTTTTCTGTGCCAAAAGGCAGTAGGTAAAGTAGAACAAACGGTTGATTCTAATTTTTGTTTAAATTGTTCAATTTGAGAAATAATAACAGGATCAGTTAATTGTTGCTCAATTCTTTTATAATTTACTTATTCTTTAAGATATCTGATTTGTTGAGTTAATCGATTAATGGTTTTAGAAATAGAACAGTTTTTAATTGGTTTAATTCTTTAACTTTAGGTGGAGATAAAAATTTAAAAGTTATGGTTTGGCCAAAAGCTTGAGTAGTTATTCCTTGATTAGAAGTGGTGAATGGATAGAGTAGAAATATAAATGGTATCCCTAAAATAACTTTATCAGTCATATTTCTAACTAAAACAAATGATGTTTTAAAACAAACATTATTTTGACAAATATGGACTTTTGGTAATTTATATTTAAGGGGGATTTAGTGATAGCCCCTCCACTATCTAATTTGTCTTTCAAAAGGACAAGAATTATATAAGTACTTTCAAAACCCCCTAATATTTTAAAACTTGTTTCTTTTACTATATTACCTCATATCTATCAGCTCTTCTATTAAGCCATCTTCACTGTGTATTTCAAAGTAAAATTTTACTCTGTATAAAAGTAAAATTTTACTCTGAATAAGAGTAAAATGTTACACTTTGAAACTAAAAGTAAAATTTTACTCTGTATAAAAGTAAAATTTTACTCTGAAAAACTAGTAAAATGTTAGACTCTACACAAAAGTAAAATTTTGCTCTGTATAAAAGTAAAATTTTACTCTGAAAAACGAGTAAACTATGAGACTATGAAGCTAAAAGTAAAATTTTACTCTGTATAAAAGTAAAATTTTACTGTGAAAAACGAGTAAACTGTGAGACTCTGAAACTAAAATTAAAATGTTACTCTGCACAAAAGTAAAAAAGCGAAGGCAGTGTTTGTGGCGGCTGAAGTGTTTGGCAATGACCACCTCTTGATAGTAAATTTTACTGTCATTCTAACACCAGAGTAAAATTGTACTCTAATGCTCTCAAACAAAAACGAGCAATAGAACCAAAGTAAAATTTTGCTCTCATTATCTGAAACAAAAAACAGAGCAATAGAACCAGAGTAAATTTTACTCTGGTTCTGTCAAATGAAATTAGATCAAAACAAAAATAAATAAAAAAAAAAACAAACAAAAACAAAACAAATTAATCAACAAATCACATATCTAATTGAGAGAAACTTCTAAAACTCGATCAGCAATCACAAAATCTCAATGAAAAGAATACATGTGTTCAACAATACTCATACACACAAATATATATATACATATATTCAAAACTCAAATCTGTGTTTAAAAAAATATGTATAACCAAATAACTCCACCAGCACTCTTCTCCACGTGGTCATTGCGAACTCGATGGATCTTCAAATTGCAATAGAAGCTTTAAATTGAGTCTAATTTCGCTTCAAGATAGCAAACACAAGTCTGATTTCGATTCAATTAGCGAAGTCGATCAGCAAGTCGTTCGAACTTAGAGTTTGCAATCTTCAAGCCAGATGCAAACTAAAATTGCAATTCCAATTAGAACTCGAAATCCAAAGTTCTCATCGAAGTTGACTCAAAGAACAACGAGTCACAAGAGAGAACCCAAGGTCAGATCGCGAAGGACTCAGTCGTAATCGCGAGTCCTAGAGGCTTGAATTCAGGTTGATTGTCGAATCGGATCAATTTCATGATGAGTCCTTGGTTTCTTGACAGACGCAAAATTAGATTAAAGCTTCAAACTAAGCTTCAATCAAATGCACAGGTCTTGTGATTGCTTGTACCAGGTCAGTGTTCTAGGTCAAAGATTGAATGATCTTAGGCTTAGATTAACTTGATTTTGGCTGGCCAGAGTCATAGAGACCAAGAAGGTGGAGAGAGAGTGGGTGGAGAAGGTGGGAAGATTTAGTTGAGGGTATAATAGTCTGAAAAAATATTTAAATAATAAATTTTGTCCTTTATGCAAGATTTTTATTATATGAAGGGGTTTTAGAAAATATAATTTTTTCTTAGTCCTTTTAACAATGAAAGAAAGGTAAAGGGGGTTTATAGCCAAGTTTCCCTATATTTAATATGCATTTTACTGCCATTAGCAGAAGTTAATTGTTCACCTGTTTTATGATAATATTTTGTAGGAAATAATCCTTCTTGCATACAATTAAGATCAGCACCAGTATCTATTAATGCTATGACTTCTAACTCAAAATCAACAACTAATTTGATTTTTGAATGCCATTTTTGAATATTTATTTTATTGATAAGATTTAATCTTTTATTTTCAGGATTATCAGATGGATTGGATCGATTATCGATCAGAACATTATCTAGATTAGTATCTTCATTAGTACCTTCAGATTCATTAGATGAGAGGCATCATTCTGTTGGAAGTTGTCTAAACTTTTTTATTTTCAGTAAAGATATTTTTCTTGTAAAATTTTATCTTTACTTTGTAAATCTTTGATGAGTCGTTTAATTTGATTAATTTCTTGTTGTAGAACTTGAAGAGTGATTCTTTTTGTTTATTTTTAAATCTATCTAAAGTTTTGTTAAGCTAATGATTTGTTTGTCATGTTGTGGTTTAGTATCTTGTTAATTAGTAATGATTTTAATTGTTAGTAAATTTTTGTTAATTCAGGATCATCTAATTTACTATTAATTGAATAAGAGCATTCTTCTTGATGTTGTTTAGTAAGGACAGTGATTTGTTAATAGGTTACAACAAGTATCATTACATCCTAATTCAATGTATTATCAGAAGTATCACTGGGTGATGGTAATCAGATGAGGTATTTGAGTTAAGTACGTCAGTGGAGGGATTGGGGGATTGATTTACTGGAAGATTTCAATAATTGATTTTAGATTCATCATTTATTTGGAGCTGATTAACTTTATCTTTTAATTTTTGTTTTTCTTTACATTATTGGAATAATGGCCCTTTTTTCTCGCAATTATAACAGGTAATGTCTTTAGTAGATTTTGACTTAGGATTAGTTTTCTTATAATACTTCTTCTTAGGTTTAGTTAAAATTTATTAGATGATTTAAGGGTGAATACTTCTTTTATATTTATTGGAGTGTTTGTAGAAGATTTATTTTACTATGTTTTCGTCGGAGAGGGTGCACTGGAGCTAACCATATTGTTCACATAAATTTCCTAATTCATATTTAGCGTTTGTTTATCCTTAGCAGTTTTTTGACTAAGTTTTAAGTCAATACACATTTTAATCTTCTTTTTGGATACTGTTATATCACCTAGGTTAATTTCATATTCGATTACACCAGTAGGTTGACTAAGGACATCTCTAATTTTATGAGCAAAAAGACTAGGTAAACCATTAATGAATTTCCCTTTCCAAAATGATTTAGTACAATCTTGCCTAAGCATGGCACGTGAGGTAAAAACATCTTTGTACCATCTAAAGTCACTTAATGTAGGACAAGTAAGGTTACTAAGTTGATTATGGATTCTGGAATATATATTAGTAAGTGTGCCAATAAAATGTCTAACTATAGTATAAATTAGGGTATTGATTCCATCAGGTTTATAATAGCCAATGGTTTCGTCAAATATGGGTAAATCATTTTCATCTTTTTGACTTGCATGCAAAATAAATTCTCTTTGATCTTTACTGAGATATTTTTCCCACCAAGATTTTAACATACCAGTAAAACCAGAGGTGATTAATGAAACAATTTCAGGTTGAGTATAATCTAGGTAGTTACTAAGATAACTATTGGCAACCATGGATAAATAGTTTATTTTTTGAAGGATTTGATCTTCACTAAGACCATCTATATTCTATTCATATAATGTTTTAGCAGAAACAGAAAATTGATTATTAAGATTGGTTTCTTCATATTGGAGATCAGGGGGAGTAGGTCTAGAGTACCAGTTTTTAGTAAGAGTTGTAGGATTTACTTTAGGATAAGTAATTCGATTAAGATTAGAAGATTGAAATTACTGAGCTAAAAGATTAATTTCATTGTCAGATGTGTCGGTTTCTGATTGATGAGAAATAATATCTAGAGTAGGTTGTTGGTTTAATACAGTAAGACCTTTTTCAGTTGAAGGAGAAGCGGCTTTTTCATTTGCAGGAGAGGCTAACTTAGTAAATAATTGTTCTATGATTTTAACAGTAGAACTACCCTGAGTAACCATACTATCTCTTTTGGAATTGTAGACACCCCATTTTTGACCGACCTTAAGACTCAGACGTCATCGATTGAGTGCTCGGTGATTGTGCATGTTGTGTTCGTTTCGAGTTTCGGAGTTTTGGCTGGGAGCCTCGCCTCCGGACCTCGAGACCCTTTGTACTTTGACTCGGTCCGCGGACCAAGTTTTGTTTTCTCTTCTCGGAGAGAGGGAGAGGTCTTGCAGACCATCTCTCAGTAGTCGTAGGCTACTTTTCGTGGTCGTAGGCCACTGTTCCCACTTGGAGACTAGTTTCCGGTTTTTGGAGCCGTCGGTCGTGTGCCTCGGCTCGGGACCGCTTAACATTCTCCGTTTGGAACGGTTTTTGGAACACACCTTGTTTCCTCTGTCTAGAGGGACACTGTGGTCCGGGAGACCACTTTTGTGGTTGTACGCCACTTTTGATGCTCGACAGCTAGTTTTCGGGGCTCCCGACCGCGCGTCTTGTCTCCCGAACCCTCGTCTTGTATCCGTTTTTGTTTGTTTTCGGTACAAACCTTACTTTCCAAGTTTGGGAAGTGGTACAAGGGTGGGAGACCATCTTTTATCCTTGGAGACCACTTTTCTCCCCGCCAGCCGGTTTTCTGGTCGGGAAACTGGTTTTCTTAGTCTTTGGGCCACATTTTCTAGTTTCCCACCCCACCATTGGCTTGTTTTTAGTGTGAAGACCACCAATTTCCATGGCCGACCACTTTTTTTTCTGGGAGACCACTTTGGGTGGTCGGCCGACCACTAAAAGTAGTAGGCCGACCAGCTTTTCTGGTCGGCAGCTTTCCTTCTGTTTTGCAAGATTGAGTGGATGCCAGCTGTGCCAGATGGAGGGCACAGACTGTATCCTCTATATGGAGGGATTGCATCCAAATCTTAGCTTCTCCAAGAAGCTTTAACCTTTGTTTTCTATAAGAGAGGGGCTCTCTCTCCATGGTCAAGGCTCTGATTTTTGGTGGAGTGCATAGGCTTACACTCTCTCTATATTCCTCTCTTTTTCTCTCAATGTTGGTGCATTGCTTCACATTTGTGCACACAACCTCCTAGCCAAACATTCTTACAATGAAGCTGAGTTGCTGGAGGGTTTTGTGGGAGCTCAAAAGTTGGTTTTGGCTCAGGAAATCTACTGGTTTTACAGTGCTTCAAGGTTAACCCTCTCTTCCTCCTTTTAAGCTCTATTTTGATCACTATCTTAGCCATATTTGGATGCTTCTCTTGGCTTAACATTAAACTAGAAAAAGCTTTATTTTTGAGTACTTAACATGTTTGTTTGAGGCTCCTTGGGTGTTGGGGGTGTTCTACCTCCTTTTGTGCCTTGTTTGGTCTTATTTTGTGCCATGCCTTGAGGCCTTTGAATTAGTCTTTGCTTGGCCTCCTAGCCACTGAAATCCAGGGGATTTTCAGTGGTAGGCATGTGGTTTTGAGGTCCTAAATCAGAGAGGGGTGACCCTCTCCCTTTTTGTCTTGTTTACTTGCATTTTTGGCCTATCAAAGGAGCATGCATTTTCATACTTTCAAGACTTGGTTCAGGCACCTTTTGGTGACTTTTAGGGCCTGTCTAGACTCTGTCCATGGCTGGTTTGGTCACCTTGTGTTTGCCTCTTGCATGTGTAGAGTAATCCCTTTTGTGGCTTATCAAAGTAGCATGTCATTCTTGCATGTATTGGTCATATTTCAGTGGGTTTTTGGTCATCATTTGGCATGCCATGACTCTATTTTTGGCTGGTTTGGTAGCCTCTCACATGCTTCATATACTTGTATTGTAAATCATGTTTACTAGCTTAGAATGCATGATGTTTTGGCCCTCTATTCTAGCATATTTTGGCCATGATCCAACCTGGTTTTGTTCATATTTTGGGCTGCCTTAGCTCTGTTTTGAGGCCTCTTGGTCGAAAGATGCTTTCCATGCATGCTTGTAGTGTAATAGCCTTGACTAGCTTCGAGTTTTGAAGTCCCTTGCATGCTTAACTTGAGGCATTTTCATGTTTTGGCATCATTGAGCATGATATTTCAGAGCATATAGGTCTTTCATACTTCCATGTTTTCCACTCTTTAAGTGCCCATGAGAGTTGTGCTTTTATACCCTATTTTGTGAGCCATTGCATGAGCTTCATTTTTGTGCCTTTCAAGCCATCATCCCAACTCATTTTGCTACTGTTTTGGGCATGCATAGGGTCTATTTGGAGTTGGTTTGGCCATTTGAGCATTGCCTTGCATGCCTATAGTGTAATACACTTCACTAGTTTCGATGCTTGAGCCATTCAACATGCATTATATGAGTTGTTTGCATAATTCGAAGTCATTTTGTATGCCATTTCAGAGCTGAAACATGTGTCATTGCACTCCATATTTCATCCTTTCAATGTGTTTGGAAAGTTGTGTTTTGTGCCTTAGACTTGGGGCCGTTGCATTGTGCAAGATCGTATGTGTTTTGATGCCTTATTTCCATCATCTATTGGCCACTGATTTGGGTGTGGTTGAGGCCCATCCATTTTGGTTTAAGTCTATTTTGCATTGAGTATGCCATTGTAGTTCATAGCATTGAGTATGCCATGTTGTCGCATGATTGATCATTGCATTGTGCATGCCTTGTTCATCTCGTTGTGTATGTTAGTTACTACGTGCATTGTGTATGCCAAGTGTCATGTGCATTGAGTATGCCATTGTTTGTTCATAGCATTGTGTATGCTAGTTGCATGTTTGCATGTTATCCCTTGCATGTTTGCATGACTTTGTTGCATTGCATTAAGATTGCATGCTAGAGTTGCATTGGTGCATGCCTTGTTTGTTGCATTGTGTTTGGAATAGGGGTTAGTCCAAACACGGGGAACGAGGGACGTTTCATGCTTGAAATGATGAAAAGTGCCTCGATTCCCGATCGCTGACACTGTTGACTACCCATGACGGAGTTGTTGGTTTTAGGTGCTTGTATGTGCATTCATTTCACATTGAGTCGTGCAATTCGACTCCTCGGCTATCATGCATCGAAATGCATGATTGGTGGCCCGAGGGTTGAGGCCTACATAGGGAGGGTGGTCGCGCATACATGTGTTGCAAATACTTTGCCATGCCCCTTTCTTGCCCTCTGTTGCAGAAAACCAGAAACCAGCAGCAAAAACTAGTCGGCCGACCAGATAAAGTGGCTGGCCGACCACTTTTTCTGGTTTTCACCACAAAAAGTGGTCGGTAGGTGGTCTCTAAGGCCAATATCTGGTCGGCAGCATCCCCACAGATTCCCAAGGTGGAGTTTCATCTCTCTGGAGCTTGGTGCAAGTTTCTGAGATCGATTGCAAACAGAGGCAAATCGGGGCGTCACGAGGGATTTCCGAACAAGGCGACTCGAGCATGCATATATCCTTTGTCATCCAAAGCAGAGCTGAGGCAGCCTACATCATTTAGTTTACATGCTTATTTAAATTACTTACTTAGTTAATTTGTTGATTAATTAGAGTTGTAATAATTAGCTGTGGCTTGTTATTCATTCTGTTGTGTAAATAACTAGTTTAATTAGATTAGCTTAGATCAGCTAGTTGATTCTGTATTATTTATTCGGACCCTCCATCGAGAAAGCACAACTGTTGTAAATAAGTGTGCGTGTGTGTGATGCATGTCTTCCAACCCCCATTTCTTTCTCCTTTTTATTTACCAGCTTACGATGGTTAGCTTTAGGGCATGTTTCAATTAGCATCCTTATGCTTGCATGTTTGTATCCATTCATCTGTCTTGCAAGCACCGGGCTCGGCGCATCATACTAACTGCATTGTATTTCAATTCCTGTTTGAATACATGTATCAAATTGCATTTCACATGACATTTTAGAATAGCCGAGCCTATCTTAGTTGCATTTTGTATGTGTTGCACTAGGCATTCTTGACATAGCTAGGATCATGCATTGATTTCTAACATAGCTTTTGTTTTGCTCGGATACTCGGTGAGTGTTTATGCTTTAGCATCCTTGCATGTATGTGAGTGACTGCCATGATAGCATGCTTGCCATGAGGCTAACTGCTTATGTGATATAACTGTCTGATTGCCTGTGGGTGAAGGTTAGATTATTTGAATTGGAACAATTCATTGATTGCGAGTCTTAAGCCCACTTGAGAGTGGCAAAATCATGTTTTCCTAAGCCCACTTGAGGGTGGCAAAATCCGCATTTTAGTCTACTTGCGAGTAGCAAACCGCTTTCAAAAACAAACATGAGATGTTTTGTTCCAACTTAGGCGATCCAGTCTATACTTGTATGCTGTGCGCATCACATAGTAATTCTAAGTTAATAACCGGAATAAGAGCACATGTGTTTTCAAAAACAAGATATCATGTTAGTAAAGGCCGATCTTTGATCGAGCGAGTGGGGGTGCTCATTGCATGACCTTCCCCTCTCGTACCCAAGTTCCCGAGCCAAGGCAACTTTGGTGATGATGGACACGTGGCCTTAGGCACGAGTCAGGGTTTCCTAAATTTCCCAAAAATAAAATATTTAGGTGGCGACTCTGTATCTGGCAAAGCAGTCCATGTTTGGCACTTCTCTCTAAAAATCAGTTTTTCAAAACGATTTGCTGGATTTGGACTCTTTGGTGATTTATCAATCTCGCATTGCACTTTGCAAGATCAGATTAAGAACCGTGACATTTGAGTCCGAACTGTAGTGAGCCCAATGAACAAAACGGGATTTTCCCGGGACGTTCGGGCGCATCTACAGTTTCTGGCCACTCTGCTGGGGAGTTAGAGAACTTGACTCGAACTCATGATATCTTGTTTTGATTACACTTATATGTTCTTTTTGCATTGCATTTGCATTGGTACAGCTAGGACACCGTGTTTGCCATCTGCTATTCTGAACGGTTTGTCGGAGGCTCGCTTTGAGAAGCGTGCCATAAGCTGACCGGTTACGGGCTCTGCCACGATGGAACACAAACCTCGGTTTTTACGAGAACCCTTTTTGACCATTCGACCTAGTGATATTAGAATCCATAGTGACCATTCCAAACTAGGACAGGTTGCTTCCCGATTGTAGGTTGTTTGAAACCGCTGCGTGCGTAGTGAAAACCCTAGCTCCTGACCAAAATAGACAGGGAAACCCTACCCCTCCATAGGGTGTTTTGGCTCTCACTTTGCTTGCTATGTGCTTTTTAGAGTGAGTCTCTACAGGAATGCATGTATCAGTTTGCAAGTGGGTATCAGGCCTGCGGGCATCAGTATGTGAAGAATCAGTTTTACCTGAGGGTATCAGTTTACAAGCAGAATTTTGGGCAGAATTCAGTAAAGAGTGCAGTCATTCGGCTATGCTCATATCTGTTCTGGTGAAATCGGGCTAAGATGCTACTTGTTTTCTCTTTTGCTAGGTAGTCCTGGAACTATAGCTTCAGAAGGCTCCAATATCCCCCGGTACATTGGACTTGTGCTGAGAGACTTTGTCAGGTCAGAGATTCAGTTCAGAGCAACCAGTGTTTCCTTCGCCAGTGGTAAGGAAAGAAAAGGCCAATCAGACACAGATCACCCGTTCAACAGTCCCAGTTCAGCGGTCATTATCCACCTCACCTGTACGCAGTTGGGCTGATATCGTTTCCACTCGAGAAAGGGGATACACACTTGTTCAGTTAGATCAGCAGTTTTCAGTTAGTATGGAAGAGATGATGCGTCAGCTCCAGGAAGAGTATGCGGGTTCATGCAGCATGATGCTGCCCGCCAGGCAGAAATGGCTACACGCCAAGCAGAAGTAGTGGCCCAACAGGCAGAGTTAATCACCAGGCTGTAACAGCAAACCGGAGCATCTGCTTCACACCCAGTTCCTCCCCACAAGAGTCCCAATACTCGGGGAGCACAAATGTCCAAGAAGTGCGGACATCCCAACGGGGCCGGCTCTGCCCCCAATCTTACCTCAGCTGTCCAAGGCACCCACACTCACCAATCTACCGGATTCTCCCTTTGAGTTCGAGGTGGACCCCACAGTGCTTAAAGTGAGCAAGCTTGAAAAGCTGTTCAAGAAGTCTCAGGGTGTGAAGTCCATTCCGATATTGAGGATGGTACACCGACTCGGCCTGTGACGCTGCCGGACGATTTAAGATGCATATATAGACTGCTTTGACGGTCTGAGATCCTATGGTGCATCTGCGGCTGTTTTCAGACATACTAAGGCCGATGGGCCTCTCCAGATTGCAGAAGCTTTCCTTGTTTGGCGAACCCTGTCGGGTTTGTAGCGGCTATTTGGTATGCAAAACTTGAGGACTCCGTCAAAGGAATTGGGAGGAGATGGCTGAGGCCTTCATAGCTCAATACTCCTATAACACGCAGATTGAGATTACAACTTGTGATCTTGAGACCACTAGGCAAGAGCCGAAGGAGAGTTTCTCCGATTTTGTAACCCGGTGGAGGGCTAAGGCCTCGATGATGACCATCAGGCCTGCTGACAAAGATCAGATTCAGATGGTTGTGCGCAACCTCCAGCCCAAGCTCATACAGAAGATGATCATTCTCTCCCTCCCCACCTTTGCAGATCTACATGAGATGGGGTACAGATCGAGTACGCTATGAAGTAGGGCCTCATTGACCAGGAGAAGGAGCAGCCCAAGAGGGCATTTTCCCACAGTTCGAATACGACCACCAGTGGTGATGCAGTTGAAAGATCTTCTGAAGTGGGCATGGTCACCACCACTGCATCAAAAACAGCTACCCCATTCACCGGTGCATCCGGAAGTAGCTCACAAAAAACCAAATATCCACCTCGAGTCAAGAGGATTTTTACCCCATTTTATATGCCTTTGTCAAAGGCTCTAGAGGTCTTACTTCGAAAAAGGATATCTGAAACCATTGGAACAACGGCCTCTACCCGATCCTATCCCTCCAAAGCATGACCAGACTAAATACTGTGCCTACCATCAACAAACCGGTCATGACACTGACAGTTGCTTTCGTCTTCGCCATGATGTACAAGATCTGTTTGACAACAAGGTCATCGCCGCACCAGCTCAGCAAAGTCTATCGCCACTGGATCAGTGAACTTGGGGGATAGTACGAATATGTGATCAGGGAATGAACCACCTGTGAGGTGTGCTCAGTTTACTTCACATGTGGTGTATGGCACGCACTGTTTTGAGCATTTACGAATGCCGGTTAGTTTACATTCTGGCTTGGGTATTGAGTCAGTTTTGTGTTGTTATTTTGAGTCTGTCTCTTTGTTTTGAGTCAGTCTTTTTGTTTGGGGTCTGTCTTGTTAAATCGAGTCAGTCCTGTTGTATAGGAGTCGAGTGATTCCGGGGGTGGTACCTCGGATATCACTATTTTGTTTTATGATTGTCTTTTCGCTTTCTTTTGAGTCTATTTCTGCCGTGGAGCCAGTTACACCAGAAGATCTGAATGGAACAGCTGTGGCTTTCATGTTTTTGTGCTTATTTCTACTTTGAGCCTGTTGTGCCAGCAAGTTTAGAATGAAACGGCAGTGCATTCCACATGCTCTTCTGTGCCTTGAAATTGTTGCATTGACCTAAGTTTTTTTCAAAACTTTTTGAACATTGTATTCAAAACAAAGAGGAAGGAATTCCTTGGGATTTGCAAGAATTTGATCAAATTGAGGGAAAGAGAGGCGTGTTAAGCCCTTAATGAATGAGATCATGTCTGTTAATGTGAGTACTGAGAAGGATCCTGGCTTGATCCAGATTGGTTCCGCACTGTCTTCAGCGCAAGCAACTAGTTGCTTTCTTAAAAGATTTCAAAAAATGTTTTGCGTGGTCCTGCGAAGACCTGTGTGGAATCGCTCTTGAGATTGTGCAGCTTAGAATCGCTCTCAGCCCCGAGACTCGACCCTTCACTTTCAAACCTTGAACTTGAATTCAGAATGTTCAACGGTCAACTACAATGTGAGGCCTGTGTGGCCAGATTCGAAGCAGCCCTTGAACTAGGGGCAGGGAAGTCAAGAAGATCAGATGTCGTCAAAAGAAGCTTGCAAAGCTAGATCAGAAGCACCCCTCGAACTAGGGGCAAAAATGTCAAAAGTGCTCGAGAGTAAAAAAAAAAAAAAAAAATTGGGATGTTTCTCAAGCTAACAAAGATCAGCAAGAACGCCAAAACCCAGAAGGGAGGAAAGAAGAAAGTATTGCTAAAGGATAACCGAGTTCCTATCCACAACACTAGGGGCAAATTCAGCCCCCTTTGGATGGCCTCCTGCATCGTCAGCGAACAGCAGCCATTCTCCTGGATTCAGATGACTTCGGGCTTTCAAAACCATTTAACGTAGACAAAGCTACACTTTTACCCTTGAGAGGCTCACTGGGTCGAAAACCCGGAAGGGCGACCCAGGCAAAAGTTAGAGCAAGAAAAAGAACAAAAAGAACAAAAAAACGAAAAATGCAAAGAATGAAAAAAAAATGAAAAAGAAGAAAAATGAAAGGGAAGAGGAAAAGAAAAAAGTAGAAAAGAAATGAAAAGAATTGAAAAGAAAAGAAGAACATAGCTCGCAAGGTTGAAAACCCGGAAGGGCGGCCTTCGCAAAAGTTAGAGCGCAAAAGGAGAGGTTAATACCCGAGTGTACCTTAATCCCGAACTACGTAAGGCTTGATTCCCATCTTTGGGATAGGTAGGCAACTTCATTCTGAAGTCTAGCCGTAAAACACTTCAAATTCGACTGTGTCCATGTGATGGTTATGGTCATCTTTGTCTTCTCTGTATCCGAGAATTCGTTTGTAATTGTCACTGTAAGGACTGGTTGCCATGTGCTGCGGCGCTATTCAGACTAGGGGCAACTTTTTGTTGCCATACAGTGTGCTGCGGTGCTATTCAAACAAGGGGCAACTTTCTGTTGCCGTGCAGTGTCCTTCAGACAAGGGGCAATTTTCCATTGTTTTTGGATCTGAGGTTGTGCATCTCAAGAGTCAATTCCACATTGGTCAAGCAGTGGCCGTTTGCAAAAATAGGTTTTGAGAATTTTTACTGAGGTTGACTAATTCTCTCAAAAATTATTCATTTTTTCCAAAACTGGACCATTTTCTTAGACCTAAAAAGGAAAATTTTCAGTGCTCATAACCTAACTTGCATGATTTTAAATCAGAAAATGGAACAAGCATGTTAATCTAACTCTCATGTTGGTCAAAATTGTTTTAGCAGAACGTCAAAAACAAAAATGGTCAAAATAATGAACAAGGGGCAAAGTTAAGTTAGGTGTTCTGTCTTTTCCCCGTTGTCAACATACTTTCCAGAAGGGCACCGTATCTGCCAGAAAAGGGCACAACAGAAACTAACAGCAAAATGCCGAAAGTTCTCTCATCCTCCAAGCAGTGAGGTATCAAACTAAGTGCGAAGCACGAACTGGAATGGAGCAGGATATTTCATTCCCTAATCTGGACAGATCTAATCACGTCCAAACTCCCCAACAGAGCATCGTCAACCAATGTCAATTGCAGATCTGCTGCACATCCAGCCGCATACACCCCTCTGTGGGGGAAGTTCACTGTTGTGAGCAGAAGAAAGAGAATCTAGCAGAATGCTAGGGGCAAGAGCCCGCACTTCTTGTTTATCCATCAACCACCCAGGGGAGGGAAAAAAAAGAGAGATTGAAGAATAGAGAGATGTGCGCTGAGAGAAAAAGTGAGAAAAGGGCTTTTTTAGAAAAAAAAAAAAAAAAAACTGAGCCTGAGGGCCGAGTGATGTGAGAATCACAAATGAGAAAGGGTGGGAAACAATACCCAAAGAAACAGGCTCCCTGTTGTAGACACCCCATTTTTGACCGCCCTCGAGACTTGGCGTTACTGATGTTTACCTGGTGGAGAAAACTGTGCAGGCAAAGGTCCAGTTTCTTCGGCAAGGAGAGAGACAAATCTCAACTTCACACCCCATTTTGGACCAAAACTATATTTGGATGGTTTTCAGACCTTAAAACCCTCTCTTTCAAAACATTTTGAAATAAAATTCCCACGATGATCTGACGCTCGCATTTCGGTAAATGTTGCGCTTTTCGGTAAATCGAGCAAGGACAAAGTGGAGATGAATGAAAGAGAGATGAAATCTTTGAAAAATCTTTCAAAACACCTTACTTAGAGGTTTGAAGTTGAAGAGAAGAGGAGAAGAGGGGAAACCAAGTTAGAGAAGAAGTTCGGCATGAATCCGGTAGAAGAGGTCGAGCAGCCCTCGCTGAATCGGGCTTATCCGTGTGCATACTTGGATTTTATCTATGAGGACACTACCGTTGGAAAGTTTACTTCCGGGGCTTCATTTTGCACTCAAGAATCTCCTAAAGCCAAGTCCGGGAGGGGGCGATATGATTGGTTGAAGTTGACATCATCCCGGTTGATCGAATCTGCGCGGCTTCACCAAAAAGGGCATAACTTTTTGCACAAGAGGAATTTTAATGCAAGGTTTGCGCCATTGGAAAGCTAACTTCCGGGGCTTCAATCTGGACACCCACCGGCACTTTTTTGACCTCATCTGCCACCATCGGCACTCTATTTATCCGACCAGGCAGTATAAACTGCAGGTCGGCAATATATTGTGCCGACCGGCAATTTATTTGGCCGATGACCCTTTTTCTTGGACGATTTGACCCTTTTGACTCTTGCAGGCATGGTACATGCCAGCTGTGCCAACTGGGACGCACAGACCCAGCTCCCCATGCATATATGTGCCTATTTTGAGCCTTTGACCCCATTTTTTGGACCCTTTGCTCAAGGCTTCTTGAGGAAGCCTTGACCCTTTGTCTTGGCTTCCTAAGAAGCTTGCACCCCCTAGCTTGGCTTCCCTAATAAGCCTTGCCCTCTTTGCTCCCCTTGACCATTTCTTTTAGCTTGTCTCATAAGCTTAAGCCTTGGCCTTTGCCATATAAAGAGCCTTCCCCCTCCATTGTAAAAGGTTGGATATTTTTGAACAAAAAACCAGACCTATACATATATATCTGATATATATCCTCCTCTCTCTCTATATCTCCCTCTCTCTCATCCTTAGTGTGTGTTTGGGACCCTAAAAGTGCACTTTTACCTTAGTTTTGCACTAACACACACACACCATTACACCACACTTCGACTTGAGAGGCCTTGAGGGTTTGTTCTTGAGGTTTTGAGGTGGTTTTGATCAGAAGAGGAGGGCTGTACTTGCTGTTCTTGAGGTGCTCTTCAAGGGTAACACTTTTCCCTCTTTATTTCCCATTTTTGCATACACTTTTAGCCTGTGTTTGCTGATTTGAGCTTGGTGTATAACATAAAAAAGTTCTGTTTTTTTGTGTTAAGATACTTCATTAAGACCACTTTGGAGTTTGAGATTGTTTGACCCCTCTTAGGCCTTGTTTGGCCTCATATTTGTGCATTTTTTGTAAGCTTCGGGACCACCTTGTGTTGGCCCTCCCACCACTGAAATCTTGAGGGATTTCAGTGGTGGGGGTGGTGTTTTGAGGTCCTAAGAAGGAGAGGGGTGATCCTCTCCTTTGTTGTCTTGTTTACTAGCATGTTTGGCCCTTCAAAGGAGCCCTTATTTGCACACTTCTTGAGCTTGGTTCAGGCATTTTCAGTGGGTTTTAGGACCCCCATAAGCCATTTCCAAAGTTGTTTTGGTCATGTTGAGTGTCCCTCTTGCATGTGTATAACAACCCCTTGCATGGCCTTCCAAAGGAGCACCTCATTCTAACATGTATTGGCTTCATTTCAGTGGTTATTTGGGCATATTTTTGCATGTTTTATTCACTGTTTTTGATGGTTTGGTCAGATTTCATATGCTTCACATACATGCCGTACAACTCATGCTTACTAGCCTATGTTTCATGTTGTTTTGGCCAAGCATGCTAGCTTATTTTGGCTACATTTCAACATGTTTTAGCATTATTTTGGGCTTCATAGGGACTGTTTGTGGCTGTCTTCATCATTCGAGCATCGCTTTGCATGTTTATAGTGTATTGCATTTCACTAGCTTTAGTGCTTGAGTCCTTAACAATGCATTACATGAGTGTTTGCATGCTTTGGAGTCATTTTGGAGTCATTTGGCATGCCATTTCAGATCTGGAACATGCACCATTGTGTGCCATATTTCCTCCTTGCCATGTTTTGGTAGAGTTGTATTTTTGTGCCCTAAGCTTGGTTAATGCATTGTGCATGCATTCCATATATTTTGTTGCCTCATTGCATTATCATGGCCACTGTTTTGGACCTAGTAGGAGCTGTCCAAGTTAGTGTAAGACCATCCTTTGCATGTCGATGCATGCTCACCTTGTGTTTGTTGCATACTTGTGTGTTGTTGCATGTTTAGTTGCGCGCCTAGCATACATTGTTCATTTGCATGTTCATGTCGCATACTAAGCCTCTATGCCTAGGTTGCATTTCATTAAGCATTGCATCCCTTGCCTCTTGATTAATCATGATAGAGGGGGGCTCTTTGATGTGTTTTGTGCTTGCATTTCATTTAATATCAAAGTTGCTAACTTGGCTTTTGGGCCATCATGCATTGAAATGCGTGATTGATGGCCCGGGGGTCAAGGGCCATGCTCCCTTGAGTCCATTGCATGATAGGGAGTGTGTCCATGCACACATTTGCTTGAATTCATGCCATACACTGCCTGTCCTCTGTTGCTATAAAAACTGTTTTCTGCAGGAAGTTTCTGCCGACCGGCAACATACAGTGCCGACCGGCCATTTGTGAACGGCCGATAGCTTCATCAGCAGCCGATGGACATTCCTCGTGGCCGGGGGCATTTCCTCCAGCCGATGGTATTCTACAGTGTGTAAGGAACATGTCCCAGGACTTTGGCAGTCTTTGGAGAGGCAGGGCAGTGTAAACAGAGGCAGCAGTGGCATGGTGCGGGTTTTCCGGGCGAGTCGGACTCGAGTATGCATCATTCGCGCATCCCGAGGCGGGGCTGTGGCCACCTCCTTTCTGCATTCAATTTGTTAATTAATTAGAAATTATGCAATAATCAATTTAGCAATTTGTTATTTGGACTGTATATTCTTTTGGTCCCTCCGAGTGAGGGCATATTTGTAATAAGTGTGCGTGAGTGTGTGTATGTCTTCCAACCCCACGTCTTTCTTCCCTTTTATTTACCTGCTTATGATGGTAGATTAGGGCATATTTAAATTAGCATACCTTATGCTATGCATGTGTGCATCCATACATTTGTCTTACATGCATCGGGCTCGGCACATCATACAAACTGCATCGTACTTCAATTCCAAATTGAATACATGTTACTTGTAGCATTCCACATGCCATGTTTAGGATAGCCGAGCCTGTCTAGATTGCATCTTTGCATGTGTGGCATTAGCCATTTTTTAACATGAACTAGGATCATGCATATGATTACTAACTAGTTTCTGTTTTGGCTTGGAGTACTAGGTAAGTTTTTACACTTTAGCATACCGCATGCGTGTGAGTGTTGCCATAATAGCATGGTTACCATGAGGCTAGCTGCTTATGTGATATAACTGCTTGAATGCCTGTGGATGGAGGTCGAGTTGCTTAAATTGGGATAATGCATTAAAACTGTGAGTTTTAAGCCCACTAGACAGTGGCAAAACCATCTTTTCTAAAACCCACTTGAAGGTGGCAAAATCTGCATTTTAGCCTACTTGCGAGTAGCAAACCATTTTCAAAACAAACATGTAATGTTTTATTCCAATTTAGGCGATTTGGTCTATACTTGTTTGCTGTGCGCATAACATAGTAATTCTAGGCTAATAACCGGAATAAGAACACATAATGTTTTCAAAATAAGATATCACGGTTAGTAGAGGCCGATCTTCGGACCGGGCGAGAGGGGGTGCTCATAGCTGACCTTCCCCAATCGTACCCAAGTTCCCGAGCCGAGGCAACTTTGGTGATGACGGACACGTGGCCTTTGGCACCGAGTCAGGGTTTCCTAAATTCCCCCATTTTAAAAAATATTTAGGTGGCGACTCTGTATTTGGCAAAGCAGTCCATGTTTGGCACTTCTTTCAAAAAATCTGTTTTCTCAAAACGATTTGCCGGATTTGGACTCTTTGGTTCAAGATTAAGAACCGTGACATTCGAGTCCTTGAACTGTAGTAGATCCGCCAAGCGAACGGAACGGGGGGGAGTCGCACCCTCCCCGGGGCGTTCGGGGGACGTCTA
This sequence comes from Camellia japonica, assembly GCA_030407325.1. Classification (NCBI taxonomy): domain Eukaryota; kingdom Viridiplantae; phylum Streptophyta; class Magnoliopsida; order Ericales; family Theaceae; genus Camellia; species Camellia japonica. The sequence goes on from JAPPVO010000014.1 coordinate 19,659,507, forward strand.
CAGTTTCTGGCGACTCTGCTGGGGAGCTTAGAGAGCTTGACTCGAACTCGTGATATCCTGTTTTGACTACACTTATGTGTTTCTTTGCATTGCATGTGCATTGGTGCGCCTAGGACACCGTGTTGGCCATCTGCTATTCCTGAACGGTTTGCCGGAGGCTTGTCTTGTCAAGGCATGACCATAAGGCTGACCGGTTGCGGGCTCTGCCAGTATGGGAACACAAACCCCGGTTTTACCGGGGCACCCTTTTTGACCATTTGACCTAGTGCATATCGAATCCATAGTGACCATTCCAAACTAGGACAGGTTGCTTACCCGATATAGGTTGTTTGAAACCGCTGTGTGCGTAGTGAAACCCTAGCTCCTGACAAAATAGGACAGGGAAACCCTACCCCAACATAGGGGTGTTTTGGCTCTCTTTTACTTGCTATGTGCTTTTAGAGTGTATCTCTACAGGGAATGCATATACCAGTTTGCGAGTCTGGGTATCCGGCCTGAGGGCACCAGTATCAGTGTTTTTGAGAATCAGTTATATCTGCGGGTATCAGATTCAGATTTGGGGCAGTGATTTCGGGGAACAGTGATCAGTAATAGAATACAGTCGTTCAGCTTTGCTCATATCCGTTCCAGTGAAGTTGAGCTGAGATGCTGTCTGTTTTCTCTTTTGCTAGGTAGTCCTGGAACTATAGCTTCAGAAGGCTCCACTATCCCCCGGGTACATTGGATTTGTGCTGATAGACTTTGTCAGGTCAGAGGCTCAGTTCAAGGGTAATCAGGGCCAGAGAAGGCTAGTCAGACATAGACCACCAGTACCACAGCTACCAGATCAGTGATCTTTGAGCAGTTGGGTAGAGATTTCCGAACTTACAGCAGGCACAGATATACCGGTTGCTCAGTTAGACCAGGACAATATGTCGAGTCTGGAAGAGATGGTGCGCCAACTCCAGGATGGTATGAAAGCCATGCAGCAAGACGCTGTCCGTCAAGCGGAATTCGCCAAGCAACAGGCTGTGGTCATAGCCCAACAGGTAGAGACAATTGCCAGGCTAGAGCAGCAAACTGGAGTATCTACTTCACACCAGGCTCCTCCGCCAAGGGTTCCGATACCCGAGGAGACACCAGATGTCCAGGCAGATACGGACATTCCAACAGGGCCGGCTCCGCCCCCGGTTCTACCCCAGCTATCTAAAACACCCATCAACTTGCCAGACTCCCCTTTGAGTTCAAGACGGACCCCACAGCGTTGAAAGTGAGCAAGCTTGAGAAATTGTTCAAAAAGTCTCAGGGGGCTCACTCTATTCCTGATATAGAGGATGGTTATACCGACTCAATGGTGACATTACCGGATCGGTTCAAGATGCCACATATTGATCGATTCGATGGTTCTGGAGACCCAACGGTGCACCTCCACCTGTTTTCTGATATTCTGAGACCAATGGGTTTGACCACAGCCCAGAAATTGTCACTATTCGGCCGAACCCTGTCTGGGATAGCCGCAATCTGGTATGCGAAATTGGAGAACTCTGTGAAACAGAACTGGGAAGAGATGGCTGAGGCCTTCAGTGATCAATACTCCTACAACACACAGATTGAGGTCACCACTCGTGATCTTGAAGTCACCCGCCAAGGGCCAAAGGAGGGTTTCTCAGAGTTCGTGACGAGATGGAGAGCAAAGGCCTCAATGATGACTACAAAACCTTCCGACAAAGATCAGATCAGGATGATTGTTCGGAATCTGCATGGCAAGTTGCTGCAAAAGATGGTCGTTCTACCTCTGTTTACCTTTCCAGCCCTTCATGACATGGGGGTTCAAATCGAGGATGCCATCAAACAAGGGATCTTTGCAGAAGATAATGAGCCTTTGAAGAGGAATGTTGCTCGCAGTCCCAATGCTACTACTGATGGTAGCACAGCTGCGAAATGCTCAGAAGTAGGTACTATCACCACCTCCCTCAATGGCCAAAAACCAACCACTTCAACTCAGCCCCAAACCCGAAAATTCCATCCTCTTTACATGAGTCTCTCTCAAGCTTTGAAAAAGCTGCGAGAAGAAGGGCACCTAGAACTCCTAGAACCCCAACCCCTTCCAAACCCACTCCCAGCCAGGCATAACCCTTCCAAGTACTGTATGTACCATCAGCAGCGCGGTCATGGCACCGACCGTTGCTACCGCCTTCGTCATGAGATCCAAAATCTCATTGACAACCAAACGATAGCTCCACCTTCAGACCCCAATGACCAAATACCTCATCCACATCTCAATCTAATCCACACACTGGCCGTCCCTTACGACCCCAGCGTATATATCACCCCAGCCCATTTGCCCAAACCGAAGGTGTTTATCCAGAGAGCCTGGACTTATGCATGATGGGTGCATCTGAACCCCAATCATCTCAAACCCATGAACCCACTACTTCTGAGCTGATGAGGATGATCGAAGATCTTCAGAGAACTGTGGCAGATCTGGCCTTTGGAGTTTTGGCTCCGTCATCAACCGCATCACATACTAGGGAGTTCATGTCAAAGGCTCCTTAACCTTGGGACGGGCTGCATTGGGAGAAGGCCAATCTTTAGCAAAGTGGAGGCCAGTGATAAGAGCAAGGCAGGGGCAAGCATTAGTCCCCATGAACATCTTCAGTTGGCTGTTGAGGCTTTGAAAGCCGAGGGATTGAACGAAGAGCAAGTCCTCGCAGTTATGGCAAAAACTGTGGATGACACTTTCGCCACTCAAGTCGGGGCAGTTTGAATCAAGGGGCAAGCCGGGAGAAGGGTCGTCATGTCAGGAATGTTCCTTTCAGCTCTAACCCTACTCGAAAAGATCAGCAAACCCGGCTAGCACCTGCCGACCTCTTTGTTGGCGCATCTTCTTCAAACCCCCGAAATCGGACTATCTACCTCGGGGCCAGAGGGTATTCACCCCACTGAACATGTCTCTATCAGCGGCCTTGAGGGTCCTGATTAAAAAGGGGTACCTGAAACCCCTGGAGCCGCGACCACTGCCAGATAGACTTCCTCCCTCCCATGATTCGGCCAAGTACTGTGCCTTTCATCAGCAGGTCGGCCATGTCACCGATAAGTGTTTCCGTCTTCGCCACGAAATACAAGATTGTTGACAACAAGGTCATTGCCGCACCAGCTCAGTAAAGTCTATCACCACTGATCAGTGAACTTGGGGGATAGTACGAATATGTGATCAGGGGATGAACCACCTGCGGGCGGCACTCAATTTACTCCGATGTGGTTTGGCACGCATTGCTTTTAGCATTTGCGAATGCTAGTTTTGTACTTTCTGACTTAGGTATTGGGTCAGTCTTGTCATTTTGTATTGAGTCAGTCTTTTCATACTGAGTCAGTCAGGGTCTGTCTTGTTGTATCGAGTCAGTCCTGTTTTGTTAGAGTCGGGTGATTTCGGGGGTGTTACCTCAGACATCACTTGCTTGTTTTGTGTTTGTCTTTTTGCTTCCTTTCGAGTCTGTTTCTGCCTTGGAGCCAGTTATGCCAACATATCTGAATGGACAGCAGTGATTTTCACACTCTTGTGTTTGCTTCTGCCGTGTGCCAGTTGTGCCAGAAATTCTAAATGAGATGGCAGTATTTGACTAAGAACTCTGTCTTTTCTGTGCCTTGAAATTATTGCATTGACCTAAGTTTTTCAAAACCTTTTTGAACACTGCGGTGAAAACAAAGAGGGAGGAATTCCTCGGGATTTGCAAAATTTGATCAAATTGAGAGAAAGAGAGGCGTGCTAAGCCCTTAATGAATGAAATCATGCTTGTTAGTGTGAGTACTGAGAAGGACCCTAGCTTTGATCCAGATTGGTCCTACACTGTCTTCAGCGCGAGCGATTTGTCGCTTTCTTAAAAACTTTCAAAAAAAAATGTTTTGCGCGGTCCTGCGAAGACATGGTGGAATCGCTCTTGAGATTGTGCAGCTTAGGATCGCTCTCGGCCTCGAGACTCAACCCCTTTGCTTTCAAATCTGAACTTGGATTCAGAACGTTCAAAGGACAATCATGATGGGAGGCATGTGTGGCCAGATTTGAAGCAGCCCTCGAACAAGAGGCACCAAAGTCAGATCAAGAGGATCAGATGTCGTCAAAAGAAACTTGCAAAGCTAGATCAGAAGCACCCCTCGAACTAGGGGCAAAAAATATCCGATGTGCTCGAAGAGCCAAAGGTGGATCTTTCTGCAAATCAATACAACAGCCACTCTCCTGGATACAGAGGGCTTCAATCTCAAAACCATTTGGCATGGACTTGTTACACTTTTACCCTTTGAGAGGCTCGCTGGGCCGAAAACCCGGAAGGGCGACCCAGGCAAAAGTTAGGCAAGAGAAAAATACAAAAAAAAAAAAAAAAAAAAAAATGCAAAAAAAACAAAAGAAAAATGCAAAAAAAAAAAAGAAAAAAGAAAAAAAATGAAAAATGAAAAAATTGAAAAGAAAGAAGAACAAAGCTCGCAAGGTCGAAAACCTGCAATAGGCGCCTTGGCAAAAGTTAGAGCATAAAAAGGAGAGGTTAATACCCGAGTGTACCTTAACCCCGAACTACGTAAGGCTTGATTCCCATGTTTGGGATACGTAGGCAACTTCATTCTGAAGTCCAGCCGCAAAACACTTCAAATTCGATTATGTCCATGTGATGGTTTGGTCTTTGTCATTGTATCCGAGGTTTGGTTGTGTTCATCACTCTGAGGACTGCTACAATGCGCTGCGGTGCCATTCAAACAAGGGGCAACTTTCCGTTGCCATTCAATGCACCGCGGTGCCGTTCAAACAAGGGGCAACTTTCCGTTGCCATGCAGCTCTCTTCAAGCAAGGGGCAATTTTCCTTCAGATCCGAGGTGGTGCATCTCGAGAGTAGGTTTCATGCTCGCCCAGCAGTGGCCGTTTGCAAAAACAATTTTTGAGAATTTTTACTGAGTTGACTATTTTCTCGAAAATTGTTCCATCTTTTCCAAAACTGGACCATTTCTTGGACCCAAAAAAGGAAAATTTTCAGTGCTCATAGCCTGACTTGCATGATTTCAAATCAAAAATCGAACAAACATGTTAATCTAACTCTCATGTTGGTCAAAATTACTTTAGCAAAAGCCAAAAAAAAAAAATGGTCAAAATGATGAACTAGGGGCATAGTTGAGTCAGGCTTCCTGTCTTTTCCCCATTGTCAACATACTCGCCAAGAAGGGCACTCTACCTGCCAGAAGAGGGCACAACTGAAGTCAACAACAAAGGGCAGAAAGCTCTCTCATCCTCCAAGCAACGAGGTATCAAGCCAAGTGCGAAGCACGCACTGGAATGGGCAGATATTCCATTCCTCATCTGGACAGATCTAACCACGTCCAAACTCCCCAGCAGGGCATCATCAACCATGTCAGCCACAGATTTGCTACACACCCAATTAGCGCAGCCCCTCTGTGGAAGAATCTCACTGTTGTGAACAAACGAAGAATCTATCTGAATGCTAGGGGCAAGAGCCCGCAACTTCTTGTTTATCCACCAACCACCCAGGGGAGGGATGAAAAATGAGAGATTGAAGAATAGAGAGATGTGCGATGAGAGAAAAGGTGAGCAAAAGGGTTTTTGAGAGAAAAACCGAGCCTGAGGGCCGAGTGATGTGAGAATCACAAATGAGAAAGGGTGGGAAATAATACCCAGAGAAACTGGCTCCTTGTGAACTAAGAAGTCTCTTGTCTTTGCAACACGTCTGTGCGTCGCGTCAGTCGTTTTGTTTGTCTCAATTCTTGTTTTGAGTCGTTTCAAGTGTCTGTGTTTGTGTTTAGGTTGTTACCTTTTGTTTTCCGTTATTGAGTCTTTTTCGCTGTGTTCAGTTGTAGGCTCAATACCCGGTCGAAAACTCATTTTCTCAAATTTCAAAAATGATTTGTGGTGTGCTCAGAGTGTTGTGCCATTCCCCACATTTGTGCAAAACAGTATTTGTTCTTTCATAAAACCGCAGGGTTCAACCCAGGTCATGTGAGAACAGTAAAACCAGGACCTATCTGAAGCTATATGGTTCCGAACTGCAAAGCTAAAGCAAAAGAGGGAAAATTGAAGTATCTGAGTGTGTTTCACCTTCAGGAAATTCCGTGATTGTACTCCGGATGTACCTCCTCAGGCCTTGTCAATGCTACCGAAGTATGAGTGCGCCTCTACCTCAAGTGTAAGCCTGCTTCAAGTCAGAACGGCAATTAAAGCAGCAGCAGATGTTATCTCTTGCCGATATGAACAGGGTGTACCCTTTTCGAACTGAGTGTGTTGCAAAACCCTCTGAGAGGTAAATCGGAAACACCAGAGTACATATTTGATGCTCCTCTATTGCATAGAATATGAACTTTCATATACACTGTTGTTGCATGTGTGCTGCGCATCGTTATGATTCATGCATAAAATATGCTTGCTTTCAATATTGCATGGAAAATGCCCCCATACTTGCATAGAAGTTGCATTTTATCGCACTTTCTTGTGCATTTTATCTCACTCGCACTATCTTGTGCACTTACACTTTGTATCTCACTTGCACTGTCATGTGCATCTTGTGGTTGTATCTCACTCGCGCTGTTTAGCGTATCGCACTATCTTGTGCATTTCAAATCACTCGCGCTGTTTAGCGTATCGCACTGTCTAGTTTTCAAATCATTCGCGCTGTTTAGCGTATCGCACTGTTTTGTGCATCACATCTTCGCGCTATCTTGCGCACCTCCATCGCACTGTATTACATTTCATTCGCGCTATTTATCGCGCTATTTTGTGCATCTTATTACATTTTACATTACGTCTCATTCGCGCATACTATCTTGTGTAATTCATCATTCGCGCTATTTTGCGCATCGCACTATTTTGCACCTTACTTGCATTTTGCATCCATTCAATCGCGCTATTCTGCGCATCGCACCATCTTGTGCATTCAATCGCACTATCTTGTGCATCGCCTCATTCGCGCTATCTTGCGCACCTCAATCGCACTGTCTTGTGCACTCGCATTGTCTAACGCATCGCGCTGTTTAGCGCATCGCACTATCTTGTGCATTCGCACTGTCTTGTGTCTAACGCATCGCGCTATTTAGCGTATCGTACTGTCTTGTGCACTCGCGTTTTTTGCGCATCGCACTATCTTGTGCACTTACATGCTATATCTCACTCGCACTATCTTGTGCATTCCATTACACTCGCGCTGTTTAGCGTATCACACTGTTCTGTGCAATTCACTTTCGCGCTTTTTTTTGCGCATCGCACTGTTTTGTGCATCTATGCCACATCGCACTCTGTTGTGCACCTGTATAGCACTGTTTCGTGCATTCACTCTTGCATTGCACTGTTTTGTGCATCTTGTTAGCACTATCTTGTGCATTCCAACCTGCTTCACACTGTTTTGTGCATCTCTTTAGCATTGTTTTGTGCATTCACTCTGCATCACATTGTCTTGTGCACATTGTGTTTTGGCATAAATCTTGGATTTTCAAACCGGCTTCGCGTAGCGTATAAGTCCAATTTTCAAACCGGCTTCGCGCAGCGTATAAGTCCAATTTTCAAGATTTTCCTGCATATCATTTGCATCCTGCCCCTGAACTACGCTGGTTTGATTCCTTGCAAAGGGATACGTAGGCAGCCTGCGGGTACAACCATTTATTTATCTATATTTTGTTTGTTTGTCCAAGTCTTCGGCCTTGTCAAAAATGGGTCGTCTCTGGGCTTTGACATTCACTCCCGTCATTGTTATGATTTTCGAGTTCTGTCAAAGAGGGGCAACTGTAGACACCCCATTTTTGACCGCCCTTGAGACTTGGGCGTTACTGATGGTTTACCTGGTGGAGAAAACTGTGCAGGGCAAAGGTCCAGTTTCTTCGGCAAGGAGAGAGACAAATCTCAACTTCACACCCCATTTTGGACCAAAACTATTTTGGATGGTTTTCAGACCTTAAAACCCTCTCTTTCAAAACATTTTTGAAATAAAATTCCCACGATGATCTGACGCTCGCATTTCGGTAAATGTTGCGCTTTTCGGTAAATCGAGCAAGGACAAAGTGGAGATGAATGAAAGAGAGATGAAATCTTTGAAAAATCTTTCAAAACCCTTACTTAGAGGTTTGAAGTTGAAGAGTAGAGGAGAAGAGGGGAGAAACCAAGTTAGAGAAGAAGTTCGACATGAATCCGGGTAGAAGAGGGTCGAGCAGCCCTCGCTGAATCGGGCTTATCCGTGTGCATACTTGGATTTTATCTATGAGGCCACTACCGTTGGAAAGCTTACTTCCGGGGCTTCATTTTGCACTCAAAAATCTCCTAAAGCCAAGTCCGGGAGGGGGCGATATGATTGGTTGAAGTTGGACATCATCCCGGTTGGATCGAATCTGCGCGGCTTCACCAAAAAGAGCATAACTTTTTGTACAAGAGGAATTTTAATGCAAGGTTTGCGCCATTGGAAAGCTAACTTCCGGGGCTTCAATCTGGACACCCACCGGCACTTTTTTGACCTCATCTGCCACCCATCGGCACTCTATTTATCCGACTGGCCAGTATAAACTGCAGTCGGCAATATATTGTGCCGACCGGCAATTTATTTCGCCGATGACCCTTTTTCTTGGCCGATTTGACCCTTTTGACTCTTGCAGGCATGGTGCATGCCAGCTGTGCCAGCTGGGACGCACAGACCCAGCTCCCCATGCATATATGTGCCTATTTTGAGCCTTTGACCCCATTTTTGGACCCTTTGCTCAAGGCTTCTTGAGGAAGCCTTGACCCCTTTGTCTTGGCTTCCTCAAGAAGCTTGCACCCCCCAGCTTGGCTTCCCTAATAAGCCTTGCCCTCTTTGCTCCCCTTGACCCTTTCTTTTAGCTTGTCTCATAAGCTTTAAGCCTTGGCCTTTGCCTATATAAAGAGCCTTCCCCCTCCATTGTAAAAGGTTGGATGTTTTTGAACAAAAAACCAGATCTATACATATATATCTGATATATATCCCCTCTCTCTCTATATCTCCCTCTCTCATCCTTAGTGTGTGTTGGGACCCTAAAAGTGCACTTTTACCTTAGTTTTGCACTAACACACACACCATTACACACACTTCGACTTGCGAGGCCTTAAGGGTTTGTTCTTGAGGTTTTGAGGTGGTTTTGATCAGAAGAGGAGGGCTGTACTTGCTGTTCTTGAGGTGCTCTTCAAGGGTAACACTTTTCCCTCTTTATTCCCCATTTTTGCATACACTTTTAGCCTGTCTTTTTTGCTGATTTGAGCTTGGTGTATAACATAAAAAAGTTCTATTTTTTTGTGTTTAAGATACTTCATTAAGACCACTTTGGTGTTTGAGATTTTTTGACCCCTCTTAGGCCTTGTTTGGCCTCATATTTGTGCATTTTTTGTAAGCTTCGGGACCCCTTGTATTGGCCCTCCCACCACTGAAATCTTGAGGGATTTCAGTGGTGGGTGGTGTTTTTGAGGTCCTAAGAAGGAGAGGGGTGATCCTCTCCTTTGTTGTCTTGTTTACTAGCATGTTTGGCCCTTCAAAGGAGCCCTTATTTGCACACTTCTTGAGCTTGGTTCAGGCATTTTTCAGTGGGTTTTAGGACCCCCATAAGCCATTTCCAAAGTTGTTTTGGTCATGTTGAGTGTCCCTCTTGCATGTGTATAACAACCCCTTGCATGGCCTTCCAAAGGAGCACCTCATTCTAACATGTATTGGCTTCATTTCAGTGGTTATTTGGGCATATTTTTGCATGTTTTATTCACTGATTTTTGATGGTTTGGTCAGATTTCATATGCTTCACATACATGCCATACAACTCATGCTTACTAGCCTATGTTGCATGTTGTTTTGGCCAAGCATGCTAGCTTATTTTGGCTACATTTCATACATGTTTTAGCATTATTTTGGGCTTCATAGGGACTGTTTGTGGCTGTCTTCATCATTCGAGCATCACTTTGCATGTTTATAGTGTATTGCATTTCACTAGCTTTAGTGCTTGAGTCCTTAACAATGCATTACATGAGTGTTTGCATGCTTTGGAGTCATTTTGGAGTCATTTGGCATGCCATTTCAGATCTGGAACATGCACCATTGTATGCCATATTTCCTCCTTGCCATGTTTTGGTAGAGTTGTATTTTTGTGCCCTAAGCTTGGTTAATGCATTGTGCATGCATTCCATATATTTTGTTGCCTCATTTGCATTATCATGGCCACTGTTTTGGACCTAGTAGAGAGCTGTCCAAGTTAGTGTAAGACCATCCTTTGCATGTCGATGCATGCTCACCTTGTGTGTTGTTGCATACTTGTGTGTTGTTCCATGTTTAGGTTGCGCGCCTAGCATACATTGTTCATTTGCATGTTCATGTTGCATACTTAGCCTCTATGCCTAGGTTGCATTTCATTAAGCATGCATCCCTTGCCTCTTGATTAATCATGATAGAGGTTGGGGCTCTTTGATGTGTTTTGTGCTTGCATTTCATTTAATATCAAAGTTGCTAACTTGGCTTTTGGGCCATCATGCATTGAAATGCGTGATTGATGGCCCGGGGGTCGAGGGCCATGCTCCCTTGAGTCCATTGCATGATAGGGAGGTGTGTCCACACACATTTGCTTGAAATTCCATGCCATACACTGCCTGTCCTCTGTTGCTGTCAAAACTGTTTTCTGCAGGAAGTTTCTGCCGACCGGCAACATACAGTGCCGACTGGCCGATAGCTTCATCAGCAGCCGATGGACATTCCTTGTGGCCGGCGGGCATTTCCTCCAGCCGATGGTATTCTACAGTGTGTAAGGAACATGTCCCAAGACTTTGGCAGTCTTTGGAGAGGCAGGGCAGTGTAAACAGAGGCAGCAGTGGCATGGTGCGGGTTTTCCGGGCGAGTCGGACTCGAGTATGCATCATTCGCGCATCCTGAGGCGGGGCTGTGGCCACCTCCTTTCTGCATTCAATTTGTTAATTAATTAGAAATTATGCATTAATCAAATTAGCAATTTGTTATTTGGACTGTATATTCTTTTGGTCCCTCCGAGTGAGGGCATATTCGTAATAAGTGTGCGTGAGTGTGTGTATGTCTTCCAACCCCACGTCTTTCTTCCCTTTTATTTACCTACTTATGATGGTAGATTAGGGCATATTTAAATTAGCATACCTTATGCTATGCATGTGTGCATCCATACATTTGTCTTACATGCATCGGGCTCGGCACATCATACAAACTGCATCGTACTTCAATTCCAAATTGAATACATGTTACTTGTAGCATTCCACATGCCATGTTTAGGATAGCCGAGCCTGTCTAGATTGCATCTTTGCATGTGTGGCATTAGCCATTTTTTAACATGAACTAGGATCATGCATATGATTACTAACTAGTTTCTGTTTTGGCTTGGAGTACTAGGTAAGTTTTTACACTTTAGCATACCGCATGCGTGTGAGTGTTGCCATAATAGCATGGTTACCATGAGGCTAGCTGCTTATGTGATATAACTGCTTGAATGCCTGTGGATGGAGGTCGAGTTGCTTAAATTGGGATAATGCATTAAAACTGTGATTTTTAAGCCCACTAGACAGTGGCAAAACCATCGTTTCTAAAACCCACTTGAAGGTGGCAAATCTGCATTTTAGCCTACTTGCGAGTAGCAAACCATTTTCAAAACAAACATGTAATGTTTTATTCCAATTTAGGCGATTTGGTCTA
>JAPPVO010000014.1:19671260-19865958 GCA_030407325.1 Camellia japonica
GCCAAAAACTGACATGCAACTTGGTTTCTAAACCAACCACTGCAACCAAACCTGCCCATCAACCATAACCAAAATAAGGAATTAAAGGACAACACACAACAATAATACAGGAATCCGGAACGTAAGTCCGGATACAATAATCAAATGGGAAAAGACCGGGGTCGCTATAACCTCCCCCCCTTAAAAGAATTTCGTCCCCGAAATTAAGCATGAGTTTGTAAAAACAAGTTTTTTCTTAATTCCCAATGATATATAAAACAATAATCAACAACTTGACCAGTATTGGTCACTTCATCTCTTATCAAGAGGCATCTCACAATATGTATAAATCAACATATATTTCAACCTGCATCAATATTATGCATTATTCCTTTCAATGTTAACAATTTCCATATCATATTCAATTCATGATATAAACAACACATTCAATATATAAATGTTATACCACTTCCATAAAAAGGCAAGTTCAAAATGCTAACATTAAATCCAAAACATTCTCAATGTTTTCCAACTTAAGACATATATAAAATTCTCAAGTTCAACAATATTACAAAAATCTATATATAAGATTTCTAATCACTAAACATGTCCGGATATTTCTCACGGACTTCCAACTCACGTTCCCAAGTGGCTTCCTCCACTCCGTGATGTTCCACAAAACTTTCACCAAAGGGATGGTTTTGCCTCGCAAAACTTGATCCCGCCTATCCAAGACTCGAACGGTCTCTCCTCATACGAGACATCCTCATCAACAACTAAGTCAGTCCAATCCAGTACATGCGATGGATCCGGCTCATACTTCCGAAGCATACTCACATGAAACACGTCATGAACTCCGGATAACTGCGGTGGCAAAGCTAAACGATAGCAGCCTCGCCAATCCTCTCAAGGATCTCAAAAGGCCCAATAAACCGAGGGGACAACTTCCCGCTCTTCCCAAACCTCATCAAACCCGCTTAGGTGATATCTTCAAAAAGACATGATCACCCACCTCAAATACCAAAGGTCTCCTCCTACGGTCGCATAAGATTTCTGACGACTCTGTGCTGTAACAAGCCTCTTACGGATAAGCTCAACTTTCTCCGTCGTTTCCCTCACCAACTCCGGACCCAACAGAGGTGCATCACCCACCTCGGCCCAACAAACGGAGATCTACACGGTCGGCCATACAAGGCCTCAAACGGTGCCATACCATACTAGACTGAAAACTGTTGTTGTAGGCAAACTCCACTAATGGCAAGTGCCTCTCCCACGACCCACTAAAGTCGAGAACACAACCCCGAAGCATATCCTCAAGGATCTGAATAGTACGCTCGGACTGCCCGTCAGTCTGAGGATGATAAGCCGTGCTAAAGGTCAACTTAGTGCCTAAAGCACTCTGCAAACTCTGCCACAACCTGGCAGTAAAACGAGGATCTCTATCTGAGACGATCGTCACTGGGACCCCGTGCAACCTCACTATGTCCCGGATATATAAGTCGGCAAGATGATCTACCGAATCTCTAACACGCATAGGAATGAAGTGCGCCGACTTCGTCAACCGGTCTACAACCACCCAAATAGCATCACTACCCCGCTGAGTCCTCGGAAGACCCACAACGAAGTCCATAGTGACATGCTCCCACTTCCACTCGGCAATAGGCAAGGGTTGCAACAAACCCGCTGGCCTCTGATGCTCGGCCTTCACTTGCTGACAAGTAAGGCACTAGACACGAAAGCTGCCACATCTCTCTTCATACCCCGCCACCAAAACTGGCGACCCAAATCCCGATACATCTTAGTACCTCCCGGATGCACCGCAAGGCGCGAATGATGAAACTCTCGGAGTACCTCCTCTCGGCAAGACTCCGGCACAAAAGACGGTCTCGGTATCTCACACTCAAGTCGGGATACACCGTCAAACCCTTCTCAACCTTCCCATTGGAAATCTTCTCTCGGAGAGATTCTACCTCAAGATCACCCCTCTGAGCCTCTAACACTCGAGTCACAAGTGTAGGCTGTGCAACAACAGAAAACAAGGCCGCAGCCTCTACGGATTCGCCCAGATGCAAATCAAACTCCCCAACTGCACCCAACATCTCCCACTCCCGGATGGCTATACTAGCTAAGTCACCAACAGATTTCCTACTAAGGGCATCGGCCACAACATTGGCCTTCCCCGGATGATAGTGCAACTCGAAGTCATAATCCTCAATGAACTCCATCCACCTCCTCTGCCTCAAATTCAAGTCTTTCTGTGTAAACAGATATTTCAGACTCTTATGATCCGAGAATACCTCGAACCTCTCACCATAAAGATAATGCCTCCAAATCTTCAAGGCAAAAATCACAGCTGCTAATTCTAAATCATGCGTAGGGTAATTCTTCTCATGAATTTTCAACTGACGTGAGCCATAGGCAACCACTTTCCCCTCTTGCATCAACACACAACCCAGACCCTCTCGTGAGGCATCACAATAGACTGCATAACCCAACCCTCTCTCCGGAATAATCAAGACTGGAGCGGTGGTCAGTCTAACCTTCAACTCCTGAAACGACTTTTCACAAGTCTCACTCCATACAAATTTGACTCCCTTCCGAGTCAATCTAGTCAACGGTGAAGCTAACCTGGAGAAATCTTTCACAAACCGACGGTAATACCCAGCTAATCCCAGAAAACTGCGGATCTCAAACACACTCTTAGGCTGTGCCCAATCTTGCACTGCCTCAGTCTTGGATGTATCAACAGACACCCCTTCCCCAGAAACTACATGGCCTAAGAACTTCACCTCTTCTAGCCAGAACTCACACTTCCCGAACTTAGCATAAAGCTTATGGGCTCTAAGTAACTCAGCACCACTCTCAAGTGTGCCTCGTGCTCCTCCTCGAAGGTGAATAAATCAAATGTCGTCCACGAAGACGACCACAAAACGATCCAAGAATTCCCGGAAGATCCGGTTCATCAAATCCATAAACACTGCCGGTGCATTGGTGAGCCCAAACGGCATCACCAGAAACTCATAGTGGCCATACCGCGTACGGAATGCCGTCTTCGGAATATCCTCCTCCCTGACTCTCAACTGATGATAACCCGATCTCAAATCTATCTTAGAGAAACAACGGGAACCCTTCAACTGGTCAAACAAATCATCAATACGGGGCATAGGATACTTATTCTTAACCGTAGCCCGATTCAATTTCCTGTAATCAATACACAATCTCAAAGCACCACCTTTCTTCTTAGCAAAGAGGGCCGGTGCTCCCCACGGCGAAACACTAGGACGGATATAGCCCTTATCTAACAACTCCTGGAGTTGAACCTTCAACTCAACTAACTCGGCTGGGGCAAAACGGTAAGGTGCCATAGAAATCGGCGCCGTGCCGGGCACTAAATCAATAGAGAACTCAATCTCTCGCTGAGGTGGCAAACTAACAAGATCCTCGGGAAAAACGTCCGAATACTCACAAACCACCCTCGGCAACACAATCTGGGTCTCATCACCCTCACTAATCGAAAGACTAGCAAGTAGACCACTAAGCTCACTCCGCCCTCGCGGATCATAACCCGGTGGCAAAACACTACCAACCCGGTCCCCCAGAAAACGAAAACACTCCCCGTTCACGGTACAACAAGTGACCCTCTGACGGTAGCAATCAATAACTGCCCGGTATGACGACAACCAGTCCATACCCAAAATAACATCAAAGCCCTTCATGGGCATAACTACAAAAGAAAGGGATTCTATGATCATCGACCTCTATATCACAACCCCTAACACCTTGTTTCAAAATCAATTCACCCCCAAGAGGTGACACTACACAAATAGGAGACGCTAACTGTGCTAACTCCAACTCCAAAACAGATGCAAATGCAGCAGACACAAAGGAATGAGATGCACCCGTATCGATCAAAACATAGCAACTGAATTGCAAAACAAGAAGGTACCTCTCACAGATGGAGCCGGTACTAGGTCCTGCGCGTAACAGCATACACGCGCCCAGATGACCTCTGATCAACCTGCTCACCCCTAGAGCATAAGCTGCTGCACAGACTGGGACGAAGAAGCCCCCTGATTGGCCCTCGAGGCCTGAACTGACTGAGCAGGCAGCTGACTCTGAGTCTGCCTCGAACCAGATGCACCAGATGTGCCACCCAACTGTGGGCAAACCTCTTCATGTGCCCCGGCTGACCACTGAAAACAAGAGAGCGGCTGGCCTCTACCCTGACTCTGGCTCTGAGATCGAGCCGAAGAAGATGCTGCTCTCTGAACTCCTCCCCTCTGAGGACAAACTGGAGACTTGTGACCCAGCTGGCCACACTTGAAACAGGTAATGTCTCCCTGACTGCCTTTCCCAGAACTAGCACTCGGCACTGGAAAAGTGGATCTAGAAAAACTACTCTGAGGCTGCTGAGGAGTGAAACCTCTCTGCCTCCTGCCATCCATCTGGCCATCCTGACTCCTCTTGGAGCCTTTCTGCCTTTCCCCTCTTCCTGCATCATAGTCTCGGTATGGGCTGCTGCATCAACCAATCGCCCAAAATCCCTAATCATAGATCCGACAACTCTCATGAGGCCACGCCTCAACTTCTTCTCAAACTCAATGCAACGGCGTTCCTCAGTCGCCACCAACTCAGGTGCAAACCTGGACAAACTAGTGAATGCAGCCTCAAACTCGGCCACTGATAAACTGTTCTGCTCAAGATGGCGGAACTGATCTCTCAACTTCTTCCTGAACAGCTGGAGATAAATACCTCTCCTGGAAAGCATTCACAAACGCCTCCCATGTACCTCCAATACGAGCCTTAATGAATTTCCACCACTGACCTGCATCCCCCTTCAGCTGGTAAAATGCCAAGGTCACCTTCAACCCCTCGTCTTCGATGCCAAGCATCTCAAACGTTTTCGTTGTCTGTTCGAGCCACTCATCAGCCTTAAGCGGCTCTTTAGGATCCCCCAAAAACTCATCCGGATTGGACCGGAAGAACTCCCTCTTCAGAAAAAGGTCCTGCATCTGCAGCAACAGCAACCTGGGCTGGATTCGCAGCCCTCAGAATGCCAACAGATGCCTGAAATGCCCCTGCTATCTCCCGGGCCAAAGCACCCATAACCTGCTGTCCTACTGGCTCGGCCACATTGGCCTGGCCAACACCCTCCTGAACTGCTGGAATTTCCTCCGGTATAGGCACTTCCTGCCTGGCCTGCCTACCACGCCTACCACGACCTCGTCCTCGTCCTGACATCCTAATAAAGGAAACAAAGACGTTAGCACTCTAAATAATGTGCCAAAACTATAACACTCACGTCCTAATACATTGGACAACAATAAATCACACCACGTAAGCACATAATCACATAAGCACCTACGAATTTTATTCCTGGATAATGATAGTCCCGAGGCGCCACTAAAGTTCCGGTTGGAAACAACATTGATCAAGTGCCTTTCCAACAAGACTTTCAGAGACTCAAGGATCCAATCAACATCCTAGGAACTACATTCCATACCCACATAATCACATAAACATGTTATCATATAAGCATGTAATCATTACACTAAGTCTCTATCAAACGAGACGAACCCAATGTGATACTAATCACTTCCCACGTACCCAAAGTATTCAAACCCGGTACGCTCTGATACCAAGTTGTAACGCCCTCAAAAATAAATCCATAATACATAATATTAACATGCGGAATTATAAGGAAATAAAGTATCTTATTCCATTCATCAGAGTGCCATGAAATAAAACATCATAATAAATGCCCTATGGGCTTACATCTTGCCAAGCCAACACTTGGACACAATTCCATCCATGAGTTCTAACTCAAAAACAAATAAAGCCCTAGGCTTGAAAGTTTACAAGTTGTTCAAATAAAACAAATAAAATAAAGCAAGTCTTCGAGTCCAAATCCTCACAAGCTAAGTCCTTGGAGGTAGTGAACCACCTGAACCTGAAAATGAAGTTCCCATATAGGGTGAGCCACAGCCCAGTAGAAAAATACTAAACCAAGCATAAGAATTAACTAAAGCATTAGCATTCGATACATGGTTAACACAAGATAATCAATTTCCAATTTTATGACACGAATGTCTACATTGTCTATGACATATTGTCTATGACACCTTTCACTTTCCAATATTTATTCAACTTTCCAATTATATCATTATGGCTCAGAACCTGGCCAACTATAATAGTGATCCAGATGTCACAAAAATAAATGAGACTAAAGCTCAAACCACAACACTTCCATACTTCCAACTGATACACATTATAATGATGTATCATATCAACAACAAATAGCAATATTGCTATTATCAATAAGCACACATATGAGTGATGCTACTGGAGTCCATCCCCTATCTCCTCCCAACAAATCCGGTTTAGAGGTACATCCCCTATCTTCCCCTAAACCGTGGAGTTCATCCCCTATCTTCTCCAAACAACATGCATATGCAATGGAACACACAATTACCATATACAACACATAATCAATAAAAGTAATGTTCTGTATTAATTCAACAGTCAACATAAGTGACTTAATTCCAGTTATACCTAAGCCACATGCAAGGTCTACAACAATCACGACTATCCTCCACCGATAGCCCAAAACAGTTATTTCTAAACAAGAAATAAATACAACAATGAATGTAAAATCAACATTCTCATAGGTAAGTATTTAAACTACCCAACTATATCATTAATCTCATAATTTCCCCAACTTCATGAATTAAACCCAATTCCACATTTTCTCCTTAAATTAATTACACAAATTAATCTAAGCCAAAACCCTAAGGTTTCTCCCAAAATTACCAAACTACCCCCACATACCAAAATACCAACACTTAGGATTAAAGCGTATAAATGGAGTAGGAAATCCCTACCTCGAAGAAATAACTCAAAAAGAAGAAGACGGAGATGATAGCCCAAACTCCAAAGTGCTCCAAATCAACAACCGTTCAGATTAAATGGAAGCCCTCACTCTCCTCTATCTTATTTGTAAAGCAACTAGGGTAAAAACACACCCTAACTATATCAAACCTAGGAGAGAATGTGAGTATGGAGAGAGAATGGTCGGACCTAGGGTTTCGAAACAAAAAGAGATAGAAAACTGATTAAAAAACCCGCTGTTGCCTATTTAAACTGAACAGGCTCGCTCGAGCGAAGACATGGTCGCTCGAGCGACCAGACACAAAAATCCACGCTCGAGCGAAGAAAGCTCGCTCGAGCCAAAAACTCGATGCTTCAGGTCTGCAACCCAGAAGCTCGCTCGAGCGACGAAATGCTCGCTCGAGCGAAGAATTCGAAAACATACACCTCGCTCGCTCGAGCGAAGAAATGCTCGCTCGAGCCAAGAAACACATCTCTCAGGTCCTAAGCCCAGACGCAGACTCTCGCTCGAGCGACCAAACCCTGGCTCGAGCGAAGAACAAAAACAACAGCTCGCTCGAGTGACCAACTCCTCGCTCGAGCGAAGGTCCAAAAATCTGGACAGCAACACTTGGTTTCCAACCCAACCAACCTGTAACAAACCTGCCCAACTCAACCCATAACTCAAAAAATAAAGAATTAAAGGACAACAACACCAACAATAATGTGACGGAATCTACGGAACATAAGTCCGGATACAACAATCAAATGGGAAAAGACCGGGGTCGCTATATTTTACATGGAAAAAATCACAATTGGAGCACCTCCAATTGTGATTAAAAAACCACAGGCGAAATGCCACAAATCAATCCGCTATGAAAGAAAGAAAGAATACAAATATACCAAACAAATTACCAAACTTTGCCAATTTGTCTTCAAGAATCTGTATCTCTTTCACCGCAACCTTCGTCTCAGAATTGATTCGTTTGATGTTGAATCCACAACATCCATGTCGAATCAACGACTGCGCCAAGCTTCAAATTCCTTTGAATACTCTATGCTTGAATCTCCGGATTCCACCGAAGAACACTCTTGTAGTTGAACAATCAAACAACTCTTTGATGTGTGCTTATCAAACCATGAGTTTAATACTTAATTAAACATCAAAGAAAACTAGAAACTAGCAAACTAGCCCCAGAAGAAAACCCTAGAACCCTTAAAGAAGATCTAGAAGTCGTAGACCTAAAAACAGACTTAAACACATATTTATAGAAAACATGGCCGCGATCTCTGCTCGATCGCAAGACTTGCCGCTCGAGCGGTGTCACTAAAACGCGTGTTCCAAACCAGGGTCTATGCTCGAGCGCAGGAACTTAAGCTCGAGCGTAAAATCACGCTTCACAGTATTTTTACAGACAAGCCAAAGTACTACAAAGGTGGAAACTCCGCTCGAGCGCAACTTTCCCCTCTCGAGCGGGAAGACCAAAAACAGAGGAAAATTACAACTCAATGAAACCCAAGTTTGTTCACGGAATTGACAATAAGTAAGGTCCTAACAATTTCCCCCTTTGTTAATTCCCGGACAAAACTTTTGTTAACAATTTTTCCTAACAAACACACGCACTAAACACACTAACTAACACAAACAAACGCACCAACTTAATAAAAACAAAAAACAGTAAAACCACTGCAAAACCACAAGAGCCGAATTCGAATAAGAAACACTTAGGAACATTTTGAACAATCCACCTGTGAAAAATAACATGCAAACCAAAACTGCGAAACAATATATGATGAACATATAGAGATAAGAAAAATAGCCAAAAATGTATATCCAAATCTATCTAGTCCAAAAATAGTGTGTTAACAAAACAAATGTCTAAGTGTGCAAAACCAACTACTAACTAACCAACGACTACTAACTATTACTCCCCTTTTTTGTCTGGGAGACAAAGTAGAAAAAAACATAAGAAAAACAAGAAAAGAAACTGTACGAAGAGAAAAAATACACTGTGCAAAACACTGGAAGATAGAACCAAGTACCACTGATTTGGCGGCAGTGGAGGCTGCAGTAGCTGAAGTAGGGACAAAATCTGATCGAGAGACTGCTCAACCCGGCCAGTAGATGCCTCCAATGCAGTGAGACGGGCGTTGGTGGAGATCTCAAGATCGGTAAGCCGAGCATCGAAAATATCCATCCGGTTCTCTAGACGATCAAAACGGGAGACCATGGCATGCTCAAACTGACGTAGCTGGCCTCGGATAGAACAAACCAGAGGAACTTGCTCACCCTCACCGGTAGCAGCATCATCATACTTTACCTCCTCAGCCAGAAGATCATCACTGGTACCTGTACCAAAACCACCTACCCTAGAAGGATCCCCATTGACATGAGACTGACTCTGGGAGATGGTCTTTTTGGTGAACAGTCAGGTAGGAAAAGCAAACTCATTTTCTTTAAATGTGGGAACCTCAAGTTTGGTGAGAAGATGGTTGACGAGATAACCGTAAGGCAACCCTAAAGACTTTCGTTCAAAGGTGACAACCATTTTTTGAATTATTAAGGTGGCAAGGTTGATGGAGAAGTGGTGATCGATGCAAAAGAGTACAAAGCCCTGTTCCTGATTGATTTTAGAACTATGAGTGGTGACTATAATATTGGCACAAACAATGAGGTTGAGCAAACGGAACCGGGGAAGGAGCTCATGTTGTTTTATCAAAGCCCCTGGATCCAAGAACAGGGTGTGCCACACAATGCAGTGGCCACCTCGTTGAAATCACAAGTGGGTCGAACAGGGAATGGATAGTGACACGAAAAGACTTGGGCAATGCTGAGGAGCTCACGGATAAGATCAAGGGTAATGGCGATGGACTTAGACCTAACCCAGGTCTGGAAAGAAGGGCCAATATTATCAATGCCCTCAATGTTACAATAAAACTCCCGGATCCAGTCAAGGCTTTGACGGCTGGAGAAAGAGAGAACTAAGTCACTCCCCCAAAGGATCAAACAAAGGTCGAATAGGGATGGACTCAAAGGTGTTGGGTTAGACATTGCATTCTAAATGAATGGTCCTAGATGTGTAAAATTCTCGAAAATGCTTGGCTCTCTCAGCGGAAGGGAAACAGTCAGTGTTAAACATGGGGCAGTTGGCCGTAGACTTACGGTGTTTGGAAGTGGACATGGCTAAACCAAAGGACAAACCCAATTACAACCACAACCCTCCCAAACCCAACAATAACCAAACCATTAGTCACAAAAAAAAACTAGATTAGGAACCAGAAAACATCAGTGACTAAAAGCAAATAGCAAATATCCAGTATATAAAATCCATGAGAGGCAAAAATTAGGAGAAACAAATGCAATATTAGAACCAATAATTAACACAATATTAGAACAAATGCAAATAATAATAATAAAAAACAGAACAAAACCATTGAGAAACTCAAATCCCACAAGAACAAAAAAACAAAACCCTAATATAATATTAGCCATTAAGAAAAAAAACAACTATATAGCAGACTCAACCAACATAGGAAGCAAAAACCAAAAAAAAAAAAAAAAAAAAAAAAAAAAAAAACACCAAGCATAAAAAACACTAATACAGTCGGAAAAAGACCCATATGAACAAAAACCAATGTGACGACAGAAAATGACCCCAAAGCATGCTCAACCCCACTTGGTGGAAGTGTGTGAATAAGTGGAAACAAAAAACTAAGACATAGCCAAGAGAAAGTGACACAAAAAAAAAAAAAAACAAAAAACAAAAAAAACAAATCAAAACAAAAAAGAGAGAAAACAAACCTGAAGCACGTGAAACAAAACACTAAGATGAGCACACCAAGCCAAAACTCAAAGAGGGATGAAAACGAAGTCACCAATGGAACCCTAGAAGAGAGAGAGAGAGAGAGAGAGAGAGAGAGAGAGAGAGAGAGAGAGAGAGAGAGAGATGAAATTTCGGGAAAAATGAAGTGAACAATCGAGGGTTGGGTTTTTGAAGCAAACCAATCCACTCGAGCGAGGGATTAAATGCTCGAGCGTGAACCTTTACACGCGTGGCTATGCTTGAGCCAAGAATCATGCGCTCGAGCTCCAAAAACACCCTCTTAGAATTTTGTCGCCTCTGTAAAAGTGCTAGAAGAGACATTTCCGCTCAAGCGCCACTTTCACCGCTCGAGCAGGGAAAAAAAAAAAAGCAAGGCAGAATGCACCAGTCTGAGTAGATTAAAAACACCCACACTGTCGAATGAAACATGAAACAAGCGGGGTGAGCACAATAGCAAGAATGTGGCACTAAGATGAAATAATCCACAAACCATGAAGCTTGCAAACTCGCAATATTGACAATATGAACCACAATAGCATGAACAAATCAGGTAAACATCGATCATTGAGCATGAGTTGTATGAGAATGTACAACTTAAAGACAAACATGAGAACTCACATATTAAATGTGTGTGTGTGTGCAATCCTTGAGAGGCCATAGAGCTAGAGTTAATCCTCGTTGTGATTGGATGGCTGAACCTCCGGCAAGAGTTACTAAACATCAATGAGAAAAGTCAAACCACTAGAGATCAATGGGTATTTGTTGAGTAAAAGCGAAGGCTCCTCTTCAGTCAATGAGTTCCCCCCCCCTTTTTTTTTTCTTTTTTTCATTTAATTTTTGAATTTTCTTACTTGTGGGCACTCACTGGTGGCTGTCACACTCAGAGTATGGAGACCAAACCAAAGAAGCATGAAAACAATAAGGAAGGCCTGGTTGGTGCCTCTGAGGTAGCCTTTTCCTAATGCCCGGACTTCAAAGTACTGAGGGAGGAACCATGAAAAATGATGGTTGATGGTTAAGAGACTCAACATCACCCATGATATGCCAGTATAGGTCAATTCCTCTGGAAATGTATAAGAGACACTGTTAGAGGTCAATAGAGAACTTTGATCACTTGTGCGGAAACCCCTTCAACAGTTTATCTCAAGGATGTGTACAGAATGAGATCATGAAGTCAAAGAGTATGAGTATTCAGAATGAGCTATGAACAAAGAAGAATGAAATCTTGTAAGCAGCATGAGATGAGTTCATATGAGTTCAAATGCAGAGATGACAAGAATCAATGACAATGTGATTATAGCATCCAAGTACACATAAAGCAAATCACTCTCACCCACTTAAGTAACAGAAGACACCGTAGTGACTGAGCACTACACCCAAGGTCTTTCTAAGGAACTCAAACCTAAGAAGATTAAGGGTTTTGTAAAAATATCAGCCTTTTGATGCTTAGTGGGAACATGTTCAAGAATAACAAGGCCCTCTTCAACCAACTTTCAAATGAAATGATGACGAATATCAATATGTTTGGTGCAAGAGTGTTGGACTGGATTTTTAGAGATGTCAATGGCCCTTGTATTGTCACAGAAGAGGGTGAGAGTGTCCTGGTCAATACCATAATCATGAAGCATTTACTTCATCCACAGCATTTGTGCACAACAACTCCCGGCAGCAATGTACTCAGCCTCAGTGGTCGAAAGAGAGATGCATTTTTCTTTTTGCTATGCCAGGCAATCAAATTATTTCCAAGGTAAAAACAACCTCCAAATGTACTCTTACGATCATCAGCACACCCTGCCTAGTCGGCATAAAAAAAACCAGTGATTTCAGCAATAGTGTAGGTCGTGAACCAAATCCTATACCCCAATGTCCCATTAACATACTTAATGATGCGTTTGACCGCAAGCAGGTGAGACTCTTTAGAACAGGCTTGGTAATGGGCACAAAAACCTACACTAAATGCAATGTTAGGACGACTGGCTGTGAGGTACAAGAGACTCCTTATCATACTCCTATAAAGGGTAGGATCAACATCAATATTAGAGGAATCTTTGGAAATGTGAAGATTGGTGCTCATGGGAGTACATGCATGTTTGGCCGACTCTAGACCGAATTTTGACACAAGGTTTTTGACATACTTGGTATGAGAGACAAACAAACCCCAAGGAGACTGTTTAATTTGAAGATCCAAGAAGTAAGACAACTCCTCCATCATGTTCATTTCAAACTCAGGTGTCATGCAATCCGAGAAATATTTCACAAGAAAATCAGCAGTGGATCCAAACACAATATCATCAACATAAATTTGAGCAACATGTTTATGAGACTTAGTATGTTTCACAAATAAGGTCTTGTCCACACTACCCCTTTGAAAATCATTATCAAGAAGAAAAGCAATAAGCCTATCATACCAAGCCCGAGGGGCTTGTTTCAACCCATACAATGCCTTGTCTAACTTGTAGACATGGTGTGCACATTTTGGGTTCTCAAACCCTTTTGGTTGCTCAACATAAGTCTCTTCTTTCAAATACCCATTCAGGAAGGCACTTTTCCATCCATTTGAAACAATTTGAACCCTAAAAAGCATGCAACACCAAGTAAAATCTGAATAGATTCGAGATGTGCAACAGGGGCAAACGTCCCATCATAGTCAACACCCTCTACTTGTGTATAGCCTTGAGCAACCAACCTAGCTTTATTTCTGACCACAATACCATTCTCATCAGATTTATTTTTGAATATCCACTTAGTACCTATCACATTCATGTCTCTAGGCCTCAGAACAAGAGTCCAAACTTTGTTACATTCAAATTGACCTAACTCTTCATGCATAGCATTGACCTAACTATCATCTAGTAAGGCCTCTTTTATATTCTTAGGTTCAATTAATGAAACATAGCACATATGAGATACCTCTTCCCGAATTTGTTTTCGGGTTTTCATTCGGTCTGAGACACTTCCAATCACCTGCTGAGTCGGATGATGCAATTTTACCCTTGTTGATGGTTTAAACTCTGGACTGGTAGTGACATGTGCATCAGAGGTGGTGTCTCTTTGTGCACTCTTTGGACTCGGACTTACCATAGAAGTTGGTGCTGGCTCACCTTCTTGAGCTTGGCCCTCTACTTCTTCTTGACTTTGTGGTTCAGTATCCACGATTGGAGACTCACCAATTTCTTCCTCATTTATCATTGAAGTAGGAGAACATGCGTCATCTATAACCACATTGATTGATTCCATTAAAGATAAAGTACGCAAGTTATAGACATGAAAAACTCTACTAGTGGTTGAATACCTTAGAAAAATACTTTCATCACTTCGGGAGTCAAATTTGCCCAAAGGCTCTCTATCTTTGAAAATGTAATATTTACTCTAAAATTTTTTGAAGTATTTTACATTAGGTTTCAATCTTTTCCACAATTCATATGGAGTTTGTAAAGTGTTGGGCCTTAAATACACATGATTCACAACATAAACAGCGGTATTTAAGGCTTCAGCCCAAAACTTAAGAGGAACTTGCTTACTAAGGAGCATGACCCTAGCCATCTCTTGAACAACCCTATTCTTCCTCTTAATAATTCCATTTTGTTGTGGAGTAATTGGAGCAGAAAACTCATGCTTAATTCCATCCATATCACAAAAGTCTGAAAACGAACTATTTTCAAACTCATGGCCATTATTAGTTCGGAGTCTTATGATACACCCAATAGAAACACCCTGTTCATTTTGGATTTTAAGGACTAAGGCCTGGAAACCATCAAACGTATCAGATTTTTCTCTTAAAAAATTAACCCATGAAAAACGAATATAATCATCAACAATTAAAAATATGTATCTTTTACCTCCAATGCTTTCCATATGAGTAGGTCCCATAAGATCCATATGAACAAGTTCAAGAGGACATTTGGTTGTGAAGTTGTTCACCTTTTTATGAGGGGCACGAGTTTGCTTCCCAAGTTGACATGGTCCACACACATGGTTCACATTCTTACCCATTTTGGGTACTCCTCTCACGAGCTCTTTGTTGGCAATCTTAGTTAGGTCTTTGAAATTCATGTGACCTAATCTTTGATGCCACAGGTCAAGACTACTTATGATGGTTGAGTGGCAAGTGAGATCATTTGAGGTAACAATCCCATAGCAATTATCAGATGTGCGAACCCCATGCAAGACAATATTTCCCTTCTTATCCAAAAATTCACATTTATTTTTTGAAAATAATACTTCATGGTGGGAATCACACATTTGACTGATGCTCAAAAGATTCGCTTTAAGGCCATCAACAAGTAAGGCATTTTCGAGCTGGGGAAGACCAGCCACACTTATAGAGCCCTTACCAATGACTCTAGAAGTGCCACCATCTCCAAAAGTAACAATTCCTCTTTCATATTTTTCAAGAGATGTGAAGTAGGATTTGTCACCAGACATGTGACGAGAGCACCAACTATCAAGATACCACATGTGTGAGTCACGTGCTTTCAGTGCAGTGTAAACAACAAAACAAATTAAGTCACTCTTTCTCACCCATATCTTTTTGGTCTTAACAGAATCAAGGCTGGTAGTCTTGGTAACAGTCTTAGCATTGTGAGCACCATCATGAATCTTGGTGTTCCACCTAGACATGTAAGGTTGTCTCCTAACCCATGAAGTATTAGAATTTCTAATTTTTTGAGACACCTTACCAAACAACTCAAAACAATAAGGAAGGATGTGGCCATACCTACCACAATGATGGCAAACAATAGTAGGTTTTACCTCCATTTGGTTGATCTTACCCCCTTTAAGTTGATGACGAGAGGGATTACCCTGTTGAACCTTTAGCTTTTCATTTGTTTGACTTTTAATGTCATGTGATGTAGAAGCCTGTCCCTTTTGAGCTGTTGCATTCCCATAGCCTATCTCCCTATTTTCACAACTCAGCTGTTGAGACCCAAGGACGTCTTCCAATGTCTTTGACCCTTTGTTTCACATAGCAATCATGGCTCTAGCATCTTTGAGTTCTTCCTTTTTCTGACTGACCATCTCTTTTAATGCAGCTTTTGACATCTTAAGGATTTCAACCTTCTCTTCATATGTGGCATAGATTTTCAAAAGTTCATTCCTTTCGATCTCACAAGATACAAGTTTTCCACATAGGTCTTGCCTGTCATTAGAGATCTTGATGACATCTTTTCTTGCTGTAGTAACCTCTCCCTTTAGTTTGACATTCTCACTTTCACAGGCTTTGAGCTTGAGAGTGAGTTTGCCATTGGTCTTAGACAAGTTCAGAGATTCATTGTAAAGCTTTTCATAAGCTTGTTATAAATCATCACCATCAATCTCATCATCGTCTTCCGCGGTTTCATCATCTTCTTTTTGCTTCTCTTTCTCCTTGACCTCATCCAATCGAGCAACTAAGACATGAAAGTTGAGGAATGGTTGTGCAAATGACTCTCCTCTTTCATGGATTTGACTAAGAATGTCCCATGCATCTTTGGCCTTTGTGCAATGAGCAATTCGTTGTTGTTCTTCTTCAAAAATTGCTTCACAGATGATAGTCAGAACTCTTTGATTGCTCAGATTGCCAGCACTTTTAGCATCATCTTCAATTACTTGCCAACCTTCAGGGTCATGAGCTTTAAGATACATCCTCATTCGTATCTTCTAGAACAAGTAATCACTCTCATCAAAGGTAGGAGCACGGTGCAGCTTCTGACCACGAGCAAACTCAACTGGCTTTGGAGATGGTTGAGTGACAGTAGACCAGAATACCATGTAGGTACTATCTCCATCTTCACCGGATTCAGTTTCTTTGGGTTCTTGCTTTGACCCGCTTTCATCATCCCAAGTCACAGTATAGACTTTCTTGCGGTTTTTTTAAATGGACACTCAAGTGCAATATGTCCAAACCCTTGACATTCATAACACTTGACACCTTGCCCCTTCACAGTCTTCTTCTTAGTATTTAGTGCAACTTTTGGTGGAAAAGTTTTAAAATTTTCATTACCATTATCTTTTAAACTAGAGTCCTTAAAATTCGGTTTCTTTTTCTTTATAAATTTTTTGAACTATTTGGTAAACATAACTGTCATCTCGGACTCTAGATCAAACCCAATCTCAAGGGTCTTAGCAGTCTCATGAGCACTGGTAAAAGCCACACTATCTTTTTATTTTTTCTTAGAAATCGGGTGGGCTTCATAAGTCTGCAAGTTTCCAATCAACTGATCCAGCTTGAGGGTATCAACATTCTGAGCCTTCTCAATAGCTGTAACTTTTGATTGAAACCTCTTGGGTAAAGACCTCAAAATTTTTCCAACAACCTTGTGGGGTTGTGGTTTGGAAATACTCTTCAAATCCTGGGAGACGCTAGTGATCCTCAGCTAGTCACCTGAAAAGATACAAACACTCCGGTCGGGGGTGCCGGAATTAGCACTCCGATGGACAAGTTAGTTCAGACACTCAGTATAGCTTGTTTACTAAGTTAAGTGAAGTGATTCTTACATACCTTTCTCAACCCATTGTTCCTGTATTTATACTTGTTCCTTTTGATCCTCGGGGCCAGGGCCTACTTTTTAATCATTGTCCTTTCTATTATTCGGCCCTAAGGATTTACACTTATTCGACACATTTGTTATATTCGGCTTCCCACTCTTGTAGGATACAGTCGATTAATATCAGTTTTCCAATGGTACGCACCTTCTGATTTTTCCATATATTCGGCCCCCACAATTGCCCCCCGAACTCCCCATTGACGGTAGTTAATCGGCGTGTTGGCTCTTGAATTGGAAAAGTTAAAATAGGTCAGGCGACTTCGCGTACCCCAATATAGATGTCAGGATGCGCACACCTTTTCATTCATCATTACACTTTCCCGCCTCATTCGTGCGTCTCGCATTTATTGTGATTTGAAATTTCAGTCCTTTCGAATGCACAGTTCGTCGAGTATTCGAGACTCTTGGACTGCCAGCGGATATCCCTTCTCTGACTCGCATTTTCTGTAACTCTCCTCCGTCTACCCTCGTGTCCCTTGCTCCTCGTAAGTCTTCTTCTCTTTTCTTTGCAATCCCACTTTCTGTTTGTTATTTTAATTTTGGCGAACCCTTTATTCCCCGTAAAAATGGCTAAACACTTGAAAGACCTCCTTTCTGAGGGTCGTGTCGCCGGATTCCGGCGACACTTTTCCATCCCCGACGATGTTCATCTATCTCTAGTGACAGACAACACTCTGGATATGGAGAGAGAGGATCGAAATTCAATCATCTTTCCTCTCCTATCCATTGCAGAGGGCGGGGTCCATTTTCCCCTTCATCCATTCCTTAGGGCCGTCCTCCGCTATTGGGGTCTGATTCCCTCTCAGCCTAACGTGAACTTTTTTCGAATCGTAATGGGAATCGTAGAGTTGAACCGGCGCCTCAGGATCGATCTTGGCATCCCGGCCATTCGGCACTGCTATGCTCTAGCCAAATCTTCCGGTCGGCTTGGGTGGTACTTTCTTAGGTCCAAGGATACTGACCATAATTTGGTAACCATGCTTGCCAGTTCTGGTAAGCATGTGGATGACGTAATGGTCAATATCCGAGGGAACTGGGAATTTGACGAAGGCGAGGGTCGCCTAGACCCTATTCCCAGACGGAGGGGTGAACCAGTTGCCGTGTGTCTCCTTGTGTTTGCTGAACTTTTCTTTTACTTGGCCTTCTCTCCGTGTCTAACCCTTTGTCTTTGCAGGCAGTAATTTGAAGTAGATTCTAGTTTCTACTGACGAAGCAGTCCTTGCGCAGATTGCGACTGCACTCGGATACTTCGGCCGTCCAAACGTACAGAAGCAAGGGAGAGTGACCCACATACTTCTTCGATACGAGCCTACTTATACTACTTTTTCGGCCGCTGACAACATTCCGATTCCATCCGGCGATCAACAACTTGCGGCTCTTATCTTTCCTAGCTTCAAGAGCCTTATGCAAGTTGGTCTCGAAGCTTCTGATTCGGGGCAAGACGTCGAGTCGGTGGTAGAGGTAGTCGCCGAACCGGCCAGAGAGTTCGTTGAGGAGGCCGAGAGGTTGACGAGGCCCTAAACTCGGCGTTTGAGGTAGCCAGACGTAGTCAGCCTACCTCGCCGTCCACTTCGGGTCGGGCGGAGTTTTCTTCTGGAGATATTTTTGGAAGTTTGGGAGACCTACCCGGCGATATTTTTTGGAAGGTATTGGCTTTGGGGAAGCCTCACGCAGATGGCTGAAAGAAAAAATGCCGAGTGCATTGCCGCCAGAAAAAGACCGAGGCTGCCCGTTCTGGACCTAGCTTGATTGAGTCTTTCGAACCTGTTATTGAAGAGCCGGCTCAGATTGTTGCGGCCGAAACGGTGAAAGAGGTTGAACAAACGGTCATTGAAGAATGGTTGATTCCGGAAGAGCGGGGCAAGAAGCGTAGCGCCGAGGGGGAGGCTAGTTCAGAAGATAGTCTTGCCGACAAAAGGCCTCGCTTAGAAGAATCGGATGTGGCTATCCCTTTCATTGTTCAGCCAAAGATCAGAGACACACCGATTCCCTCTGACGCATCCATCATTACCGACCCAGCAGTAGCCTTGAGCCTGGCGGCTTCAGCCTCCCTACCAGCTGATAAGGCATCCTTTCATGCCGTGCCGGATTTGGTGGCCGTAGCCCTATTTGCGCAGTCGGCCCTTTTGGTAGGTGAACTTTGACTTGTTTTGATTTTGGTTGTTTATGGCATCTAACGATCCCAACTCGTTTTGTACACGGTCGACAGGATCACCGACTTGGGGCGTCGCCTACACGATGCCCTTGAGAGGATTGACCGTTTGCAGTCAGAAGTGGTCGATCAAAAGAGCAGGGCCGAGTTTAAGATGATGAGAGCCGCGATGGAGACTGCATGAGCCGAAGCCGAACTAGAAAGGGCTCGGGCTGCCGATCATCTTCGTTCTGATGCCGAAGATAGGGCGAACACGAGCAAAGAATCGCTTAGGCTAGCCGAGGAGGCGCTTAACAAGATGGAGACTGAGTTAGCAGAGTCGAAGGCGGCCAAGGAAAAGGCAGAATCTGAGGCTTCTGCTGCATTCGAAGCAGGAAAAGGCGTCGCCTTCAAAGAATACGTAGATGAAGTCCCCAAGTTTGAGAATCGGGGGTTCAAACATGGGTGGCTCAAGGCCCTTGATGCTGCTAGGGTTACATTGGCTTTGCCAATTCCTTATGAGCAGGTGGACGTTGAGCCACTTGAGTCTGACCCTGAGGATTAATCTGGGAGTCTTTCGAATTTTATGAAATGCTTTCCCTTTTAATGTATGTTTTTGTTTTAAGGACTTTTGTTGGTTCCGAGTAGTTTTCATGTATAAATTGGGTACTGTCCGCGCTCAATTTATTAATGAAAATTATCTTGTTGTTTCACTACAACTTATGCGCAGTTTGTGATGTTATGTTGGTGAAGAATTTTTGCCTTTCACCGCCTTAGATAGAATGATTACTCTGTTGAGCTTTCTACGATTGGATATCTTGGCAATATTGACTTATCATTCGTATGCCGAATAGTTCGTTGGTATTATGCTGAAACGATTCATGGGTCGGCTGGGGCACTTAATCCGAATAGATTGATTAATCTGCCCGTGCCCCAGGCGGTGCACGATCATTCGGGAGCCGGAGGAGGCGAACTTAGGAGTTTTGAGGTCGATTCATGGGCCGGCTAGGGCACTTAAGCCGAATATATTGATAAATCTATCACGCCCTTACCCCAGGCGGTGCATGATCATTCTGAAGTCGATTCATGAGCCAGCTGGGGCACTTAAGCCGAATAGATTGATTAATCTACCCTTGCCCCAGGCGGTGCATGATCATTCGGGCGCCGGAGGAGGCGAACTTAGGAGTTTTGAGGTTGATTCATGGGCCGGCTGGGGCACCTAATCCGAATAGATTGATTAATCTGCCCTTGCCCCAGGCGGTGCATGATCATTCGGGCGCCGGAAGAGACGAACTTAGGAGTTTTGTTGTCGATTTATGAGCCGGCTGGGGCACTTAAGCCGAATATATTGATAAATCTATCACGCCCTTGCCCCAGGTGGTGGATGATCATTCTGAAGTCGATTCATGAGCCGGCTGGGGCACTTAAGCCGAATAGATTGATTAATCTGCCCTTGCCCCAGGCGGTGCATGATCATTCGGGCGCCGGCGGGTCTATCCAGTCAGCGCCGGGCGATTGAGGTTTTCATAATTAATGAGATTGCCTCGAGGGTGCTGCCTCTGTAAAGGATAAATGATTAAGGGTACAACTTTTATGAATACAGTAAACAACTGACTCCAACTCTTGAAGGTATCGTGTGAATGTCGAACAGACTCTTCTTTAACAGCAGAGGGGAAGCGAGGACGCTAGCTGAGCTGGGTGGAGACATGAATCGAGGTGGTGACCCTTCGCGCACAGGGGGTATGAGTTCCAGGGATCGAGAGAGGCGTCAGTCTCCTCGATGTCGAAGCAGGTCGCCCAGGCGGGACAAGCAGTCGCAGGGCAAATCTTCTCAACCTCGAGTCGAGAGGGGATCTGACTCGAATCCGTGCCCATTAAGCTTTGTAGTATTTGTGGGGAATAGACCCATGATAGAGGCGGACTCGATCGTTCGAGACCCAAATGTAGCGGTCGAGTTTGCTCGACAAATTTTTCCTCCTGAGGTTCAACAATCGATGGTAGGTCGTAAGGACTACGAAGTATTTCGTGAAGGCATTCACGGGCCGGTGAAGGGGCTTTACACTGCCTATGAAATTGGCATGCGAAGAGGACTGTCAAGGCATCATCTTCCACTTTGCAATACTCTTCAACTTTCTTCATCAACGCCCAGACTGTTTTGGGGGGTCTTCTGGTCAGGGAACTGCGAAGAGGACTGTCAGGATGTAGTCCCATTTTGAAGGCGGTGATGGCCATGGAGTCGTTGCAAGCGTCGTCGACGAGGTTGAAGCACTCCCAATAGCGCACCGAATACGCTCTGAGCGTTTCTCGTACTTTAATCTGCATAACCCAGAGAGAGTTGGCCTGTTTCGGCTGTACCTCGTTGGTGATGAACCTGGCCCTGAAGGATTTTTGTAATTGATGGAAGCTTTTGATCGAGGCCGGCTCCAGCTTGTAATACCACCTGACAGCTAATGGCCCCAGGCTGCTGGGGAATATTCAGCACATGAGGGCTTCGTTGTCTGCATGCAATGTCATGGCCTGCTTGTAGTGACGGATATGATCAGTGGGGTCTGATTTTCCATCGTAAAGAGTGAATGACGGAGCTTTGAACTTCTTGGGCAGGGCCGCCCTTGCAATCCGTCGGACAAAAGGATCGTGCTGGTCCTCTTCGTCTGAACTGCTCCTCCTGCACTTGTTCCCTGTATGTAGACTCTTTTCGGAGGAGCTGGAAGTTTTGGATTGTCCCTTCTTGTTGAGCTCCGTGGGTAATGAGTTGGAGTCGCTATCGGTATCCTTTGGTTGGGCTTGAGGTCGTTGTCCACCGGCCCTCGGAGGTCGTTCGGGATCTTGGCGCATGGCTTCTCTCGATTTTGCTACTTCGAGGGCCAAATCTTGACGGAGACGTTCATTTTCAGCGATCATGTTCTCCAGCCTTTGTTCATTCTGCTTTGCTTGTTCCATGATCACCTGCATTGTCTCTTGCGTTGAAGTCATTGGTGAGTCGAAGTTCAAGGCGCGTCTTGCAGCGATGGTTTCTTTTTCGAGCATATTTGCTGGAGTGAGGTCATCTCCCTGTGCGGTCTCGTCAATGGCTACCGGAGGATCTTCAGTCACGCCTGCCATGGATGTGGTTTGGAAATACTCTTCAAATCCTGGGAGACGCTAGTGATCCTCAGCTAGTCACCTGAAAAGATACAAACACTCCGGTCGGGGGTGCCGGAATTAGCACTCCGACGGACAAGTTAGTTCAGACACTCAGTATAGCTTGTTTACTAAGTTAAGTGAAGTGATTCTTACATACCTTTCTCAATCCATTGTTCTTGTATTTATACCTGTTCCTTTTGATCCTCGGGGCCAGGGCCTACTTTTTAATCATTGTCCTTTCTATTATTCGGCCCTAAGGATTTACACTTATTCGGCAAATTTGTTATATTTGGCTTCCCACTCTCGTAGGATACAGCCGATTAATATCAGTTTTCCAATGGTACGCACCTTCTGATTTTTCCATATATTCGGCCCCCACAAACCTTAGTTTCAGGGATTTTTTCACCGAGAGTGAAACAAGAATACACGATATCACTAAGTTTAGCATAAAAATCATCAAGCATCTTATCATCACGCATAAAAAGAGTTTCAAAAGAGGAGGTGAGACGTTGAAATTTTGATCTTTTCACAGCAGTAGTACCCTCGTGAATAGTTTCAAGAATGTCCCAAACCTCTTTTGCTACCTCACACTTGCAAATAAGGCGAAACTTTTCTGGTGTGACAAAGCAAAAGAGGGAATTGAGATCTTTACTGTTCCAACTCGAGTTTTGATAATCGATTGCATCCCATCTATTAAGTGGTTTGGGGATATCAACACCATCAATGATGACAATAGGTTCACTCCATCCATAGAGCACACAGTGCCACACTTTCTCATCTATAGATTTTAAAAACGCCCTCATACGAGCTGTCCAATAAGAATAGTTTATACCATTGAGTAAAGGAGGTCTATGAGTCGAGTTACCTTCGTGAATTGAATCCATATCACAAATCACACAAAATCACACTCCTATAGTTTTGAGAAAAACAAAGAGTGACCCGTTCTAATACCAATTGAAAAACCTCAGTGATTCGTGATTCGATCAAGATTAATTGCAAACAATCCCAAACAGTTAAAACTAACAATCTAAATCATCTAGCACATACGAAAGTGATTTAGATTGTTATTTTAAAATCAATAAATCGACACAAATGATTTTTACATGGAAAAACCACAATTGGAGCACCTCCAATTGTGATTAAAAAACCACGGGTGAAAGCCACAAATCAATCCGCTATGAAAGAAAGAAAGAATACAAATATACCAAACAAATTACCCAAACTCTGTCAATTTGTCTTCAAGAATCTGTATCTCTTTCACTGCAACCTTCGTCTCAGAATTGATCAGTTTGATGTTGAATCCACAACATCCATGTCGAATCAATGACTGCGCACAACTTCAAAGTCCTTTGAATACTCCACGTTTGAATCTCCAGATTCCACCGAAGAACACTCTTGTAGTCGAACAATCAAACAACTCTTTCATGTGTGCTTATCAAACCATGAGTTTAATAATCAATTAGACATCAAAGAAAACTAGCAAACTAGCCTCAGAAGAAAACCCTAGAACCCTTAAAGAAGATTTAGAAGCCGTAGACCTAAAAACGAACTTAAACACATATTTATAGAAAACAGGCGCCGCGATCTCCGCTCCAGCGCAGGATTTGCCACTCGAGCGATGTCACTAAAACGCGTGTTCCAAACCAGGGTCTACGCTCGAGCGCAGGAACTTATGCTCAAGCGTAAAATTACGCTTCATAGTATTTTTGCAGACAAGCCAAAGTATTGTAAAGGTGGAAACTCTGCTCAAGCGCAGCTTTCCTTGCTTGAGCGGGAAGGTCAAAAATAGAGAAAAATTACAACTCAATGAAACCCAAGTTTGTTCACAGAATTGACAATAAGTAGGGTCCTAACAAACACCTGAACCGTTGGGATATGCATTATCTGTGGCTTTTCCATCTGGTGTCTCCACACTTAGTACGAAGGTATACAAGTCTTGTGCTATATCCCTAAAAGATGAAACTTTGTACATGACACCCCAATTGGATAATTATAATGGTGTTGGTACATTACTTGTAGTTATGTGAACTTGGTGCCTAACTCTCCATGACAAAACGGGTTAGAACTAGGTCATGGTTAGCTTACTTGCAAAAAAAAAAAAAAAAAAAACAACAACAACAACAAAAGAAAGGATCTTGTTCTCGGGATTTTAGACTGAAAATAACCATGGGTACTGCAGTTGCATATGATGTTCAAACTCCCACTCGCTCAGCTTGATACCAAAGCATCGCCACACCATGTCCACTCGATAAATAAAGATGTCTACCGCGTAACCCATAGCTATTATCCTGTGATACGCATAGGCACCTCCACATAGGTCATAATATCACCAAAATAAACCGTCTGAGTATCAATCAAGTTTTAAGGGGAAATGGACTCTTACTTGAATATGATCACTTAAGAAGGCATTCCCTTGCTAAGTCATAAACTCTGAAGGTAAAGGTGCCACTAAGTAGCGAGGATATCCCTGACTCGGAGCTATGCCTGCTACCCGTGTAGGCCCCAAAAACTTGTTTAGGGTACTCATAGCGTCAATCCTCCACCACTGTGTATCTACTTCTGTGGGGACGGCCCTTAAGTATACTGGTCGGCCCATAAGTTGGTTGAGGGTCGGGTCCGCCAGTCTAACTATTCCCTCCGAATCTCCTATTTCCTCTGGTAATTCTGGAACATAACTGTTATTTCCAAAAATTTCTTCAAAGTCCAAGGGATCAAGTCCGTACCAAAAAGAGTCGCCAAAGTTAAGTTTCGACATTGCCTGCACCACAGGATGCCCAACTCAACTATAAAACTAATAAAAGACTAACCATAAGGACTAAGGTAAGATTTTTCTTACTTTGTTTTCTAATAGTACGCATATCTTCTAACTTAATGGTTTTTTTTTTTTAACAATTGTTCTGATATCACTTTTGTCACGACCCATCCCGGTGATCAGGGCTGGATTCGCAACTAGTTAATTTCTAAAATTTCTCAGATTAATTCAAAGTAATTAAATTACATAATGCAGCGGAATAAAATAAAAGATGTAGATAAATATCTGAAGCGTACATGGAAATTATTATTTATGTATGTAACGTACGTCAGTCAGATAATGATTACAGGTAAACATTAAAAAGAAAAGAAAAGGATATTCATGTCAAATCTGGGTTTTGATCAATGAGGATAAACCATCCTTCTTTAAGTTTCTTCACCTGAAAGGGGTTTTAATAGCTATAAGCACATGACAGAGTGAGAAATATTATGCTAAGAGTATAAGGGTATATAAATCACCATGGATAATTATTTAGGTTAAGTGATGAATAGTTTGGTTCAAATAAATTATTTTTAATAACAGAAATATAATACAAAAATCATATATGCGAAATAATCATAACCATGGTACAGAACAGAATAGAGAGCTAATGAATCCATGACAGACAGAGGGTCACGAAGTGACTAATCAGAGAGCTAATGGTTATTTAAATCCCCCAAGGCATGAGACTTCCGTAAAGATACTTATAAAAATAAATGGTTATATACTCGTTGTCAAATAAATTCCATAATTTAAACAATCATATCCATGAATTTTAATTTTAAATAAGCAGGGCTCATAAAATGAATAACATAATTGAATGTTAATATAATTATATATAAAAAAAATAACATGATTTGCATAAAAATAATTTATAAAATAATAAAATAATTTATATCTACTCAAAGTATAATATAACTCACCTTAATATCAATTCCTATTTTTTCTCCAAGCTTTTTTGATCCCCTAGGACTCTCCTCTTTTCCTACCAATTCTGTTGAGTCCTATGCTATCCACTGCTTCCCTTTTATACTAAAGCTTGGAGGTAACTAATTATCTTAATCAAGTGCTGATTCAATAGTCTATACCTTACCTTTCACAGGTGGCAGTAACAAAACCCTTCAGCCAATTGCCTACGTTTCATCATAATTCTTTATTGGCCCAACTATTCGTATTAATTGTATGGTTGTTTTAATTTGGCCCCAAACAATTTATTAGTCACATTGTTATGGTTTGGTAGCAACAATACTTCTAATTTTAGATTACAATTTAGCACATATAACTAGATAATTAAATATTTTATTTTATCAAATTTTATTTTATTTATTTATTTTTATTAAATTAATTAAACAATTGGGGTGTCACAAAATGTGTAATTTTATATTTGGAGAAACTTACTTTTATCCCTAAAAAATTAAATCTAAATATGTAAGTGAATACCTTTTTGTGTAATTTCCATTTTAATAGAACGTTTATATTCATAAGAAAAAATAAAAAATTAAACAGTTCAAAAGTTCATATTTTGAAATTCATTAATGCTTCACTCTCAGAAAAATGACAAGCATCACGGGTTGAAATTATACTTTGGCTTATTATACTTTGGATATCATTAGCTTAATGAATTCCATTACTTACATCGATTTTTAATGTAATTGTGATATATCAAAAATTGAACAACTGTTAAACATACTGACAAAACTCTTACAACCATTTTTTTGTAAAGTGAATAGTTTACAGTAGTTTGAAAGCACACCAAATTAGGAAAGAAATAAACAAAATAAACAATTCCCATATTGGAGGAAAAATAAACATTATAAAGGTATCAAATTTTTCTACATAGAAATTAGGGGTACTTACGTGTAGGTCCTAATAAGTGGACTTATTATCTAATAGGTCCTATGGAAAAAAATTTGTCATAAAAAAAAGTCACTAATTGTAAGTTTTAGAAATAATTTATAAAAATCATGACTAAAAAAAGTCACTAATTGTCAATTTTTAGCGACGTATGTAAAAAATTGTCACAAAAAATTTATTATTAACGACAATTTTACCAAGACTTATTTTCAATAGGACTTGATGGGAATTAAGTCAAACTATTAGGACCTATTAGTAATTTAACTCCAATTTTTTCACACCATATAGTGATACTAAACATTTACTTGGCCAAAGTAGTTGACATTTTCTTACTAATTAATGCATGTATAATAATACATTTTTCAAACTTAAAACATAACCCCACTTTAATGATATGGTAAAATTTTTTTTTATAAAACTTATTATTACTTCTTTTTTTATTTATTTATAGATTTACTGTATAATATTATTTGAAAAAAAAAATGCTCAACCTTTTCAAAAAATCAACTTTTAACTAAACATGTTAAATATTAAAAAGTTAATTGAGTAATTTGTCCTTATCTAAGATGAAAAAATCTAAAATCCCAATATATTGATTTGTGATTATATTTCAATTTTAAAGAACGAATAATAATCCCAATCAAACAATCAAAGATAAATTGACACAACGATTTAACGTGAAAAAAATCACAATTAGAGCGCCTCCAATTGTAATAAAAAAAATCACAGGCCAAAGACACAAAACAATCCACCAAGAAGACAAAAAAGAATTACACAAGTGTACTCTCAATTACTTAGCGAATCCACGTCCGAATTGAACCGATCCCAATGTGCATCTTCTACCACCGTCTTCACCACGGAATTGCCTTGTCCAACGTTAAATCCACAACGTCGATATCGAATTTACGACGATGAGCCACTTCGAAATCCACCAAAGCCTCATGCTCAAATTCTCCGGAATTCACCGAAAAACAACTCTCCCTTTTATAAATAAAAGAAAACAAACAAACTCTTAATGATATTGATATAAAGTTCATGGATCCGTTGATCACTCTTAAATCATCAAGGAAATACTCATAAAGCACCCTCCAACATAAAACAGTTTGTTTTGTCTTTCTCTCTGAAGATCTAGACGGCTCAAACCCTAGAAACTAAACTACACATTTTATAGTAAACTAAATCACAAAGACCGCTAAAGCGCACATTTCACTGCTCCAGCGGTGTGAGTAAAGATGCGCAAAACATATAGGCTGACCGCTCGAATGCAACTTTCACCGCTCGAGCAGTAAAACTTTCTTCCCAGAAGTTTAGGCTGTCACGACCCCATTCCGCCCCTAGTAGAATGGTGCCATGATGACCAGTAATCTGAGATTACCAAAGGCCAACTTACAAAGATTCACACAATCAGAGTATACATATGGGGCTTACATGTGCGGAAGCAAATTTAAAGCTAGGTAGTCCATAATAGTTGTGCATAGATCAAATGAAATGTCATACGTCTTAACATGGTGTTACATCATGGATACAAATAAACTAAAGTACATGATACATCTTGATCAAAGGCTTCTCGAGCCGACATATACAAAAGACATGAACTACAAAGCTAAGAAGCATAGTCTTCAAGATGCTAGCAAAACAGGAATCCAAAACAACTTGCAAACATCATCTAGGCAACACCGCATTCTTGCTCATCACCTACATATATATAAAGGAGAGGGTGAGCTTGGATACTCAGTGAATGATATAAGTAATAAAGGTTTGAATGACTGATATCCGAGATCTTTATCAAAACAATACATATCATTGCCTGTACAAAATCAAGGGATGAACCAAGTTCATCTATCAAGTCATTCAAAGCTTCAAGGGATGCTTACTAGCATCAACATAATACAAGGGATGACATTCCTGACAAAACAAGGGAATAATCAACCCGGAATCGATTAGACAAATCCACCCGGAAAACCGTCGGTGGCAAGGGAGATATCTCAAACAAGGGTACTAGTTGCATTATAGTCCCCTAGTACTAAGGACTTTCCAAGAATGTCATCAAAACAAAGGTCATACTTGATACAAAAGCTAATGGATAATCATTCATACTTGATCAAATACTTTTCCAAAATGAAACAAAGCAAAGCTTTATCAAAACAATATAACATAACTTTATTAAAATATCACTCACAATAGTTCTTGGGATGTAGGGATTAAGGCAAGAATCCAAGACCTACAATCATATAGCAAAGTCTACTGAATGCATTTCAAGAAGACAAGAAGGAATGCTCAAAGATGGTTGTGCAAAGCATTCTTAAAACAAGCTTTACATGAATGAAAATGATCCCCGCATTTCTTTCCAAAACCAAGTCAAGACAAAGCAAAACATGTGCTGGGAGTCAAAACACTGTTTTTCTTCTAGGGAAAACATGCTGGGTACCAACCAGGTCTCGGAATGGATGCACGGAGATGATCTAGGCCAAAATGGCCTAATTGGGTGAACTCAGGGGTCTTGGCCGAGGTCCCACACCTTTTGGCCGAGGTCCCACACCTCTTGGCCGAGGTGTGGTCTCCTAGGCCTAGGTGTGCTGCTGTCTGCCGAGATGTTACAAGGTGCCGGCAAGAGTATACCATGGTCGGCCTAGGTGTGTGGTTGTTGGCCTAGGTGTGTGGTGGTCGGCCTAGGTGGCATGCAAGATAGGCTAAGGTGCAAGTGATCATGCAAGGTAGGCCAAGGTGAGATACGATGCTTGGCCTAGGTGTGAGATCTAGGCAAGAGTGGTCTCAGTGACCACACTTAGGGAAATGAAGTTTGGAAATCAGGGTTTCCTCTTGAAGAACAAGAAGAACATGAACATGAATAACATGAATGCTAACTTCATAACCTCTTTATTCAAAATCTAAGATTTCATGATATGAGTTCAAAAACATGGACCTGGGTACCCATACTTGAAGATTCCATGAAAACAAACACAAAAACATGGAACTTGTTACAAACTTTTGGATTAAAACAAGGCTTTTCTTCAAGAACACAAGAACATCATTTTCTCTTTCTAAAACAAAACTTTAAATCAATGCATGGCTCATGAATCATGCTGGATCATGCAATGTGATCAGATCAACATAAAGAACAACAAGAGTAGATCAAGAATCTAACCTCAAAACACGAATCAAACGGTTCAAACTCTAAGGATCAAGCTTGGAAATCTAGTTCCTCTCTAAGAACTCCTTCTTCTTCTTCCTAGAGCTTCTCTCTCTTCTAAGGAAAAGATATAGCAAATGATATGGGTTCCCCACTGCTAGCTGGCTTAAACCACTACTGGGACACGTGGCAACGTCTAGTTGGATCTCCTCAAAAAGGTGCCAGAATGATAAGACAAGAGTATGACAAAATGTGTACAACAAGTGAGGTGACAAGGGCGTTCTGACAAGGCAATGATCTCGGATCAAGACATAGGCTTCGGTAACTAAGGTCTCAATGATCTCAGCTAGGAAGGATAACACTTGACCTAGGTGTGCCACACCTTGGCCTAGATGTGCCACATCTCGGCCTAGGTCATACCAGTCTAGGAACAAGATCACTAAGTGCAAGGATCAAAGATCTAGGACGCCTAGATGATAACATCTCGGCTTAGATGAACACATCTCAGCTTAGGTGATGCACATCTCGGCTTAGGTGATGCACATCTCGGCTTAGGTGATGCACACCTCGGCCTAGATGATGACATCTCGGCCAATATGCCTAGGTGATGGTGGAGGTCAACCAAGGTGGTTTCCAAGATGGTCCTAGGTGTTGGTGCTCAATGGCCTAGGTGTGAGAGGTTCAAAGGTGTGACCTGGGCTTAAGACAGCAAGGATAGATGACCTAGGCTTGAGATAACGTAGGCTTGAGATGACCTAGGCTTAACACCAAGCAAGGAACAAAGCATGCATATAACACTTAGGCAAACCTTCTAGCATTAGGACAAGACAAGGACCTTTACTTAGGCAAAACAAGTCTAAGTCTGCATGTACAAACCTAACAAGGCAAAATCATATAAATGATCACGAATATGACTAAGACAAGGTGAGGGTTGTTATAGTCTACCCCCCTTAAAGAAGTTTGGTCCCCAAACTTAAGTTACCTTGCCCCGAAAATGACTTTGGATAATGGATTTTCATTTCCTCTTCCATTTCCCATGTACCATCTTTGCCGTAATGCTCATTCCATTCAATCTTGACCATCGGTATTGACTTATTCCTCAACTTTTTCACTTGCCTATCAATAATTCTTATTGGCTTCTCCTCGTAGCCTAAATCTTCATTAACCACAATCCCAAAATAATCAATCACATGCAATGGATCCCGAATATACTTCCTCAGCATCGAAACATGAAACACATTGTGGACTTGACTTAATTCTGGCAGCAAAGCAAGCCTGTAGGCAACGACGTTAACTCTTTCAAGAATTTCAAATGGCCCGATGTAACGAGGTGCTAACTTACCTTTCTTCCCAAATCTTGAAACTCCTTTCATCGGCGAAAATTTCAAGAATACATGATCCCCAACTTCAAACTCTAGCTCTCTTCTTCTCTGGTCGGCATAACTCTTTTGTTAACTCTGAACAGTTTTGATTCTTTGCTGAATGAGCTTAATCTTCTATGTTGTAACTTGAACTAACTCGGGACCAACCAAAGCTTTATCTCCTACTTCGGCCCAACGGAGATCTGCACTTCATCCCATATAAAGCTTCATACGGCGCCATACCAATAGTAGCTTGAAAACTGTTGTTGTAAGCAAATTCTACTAATGGCAAATGTAATTCCCAACTTCCCTTGAAGTCCAATACACATAACCTGAGCATATCTTCAAGTGTCTGAATCGTTCTCTCTGTTTGCCCATCAGTCTGGGGGTGAAATGCTGTGCTAAACCTCAACTCAGTTCCTAAAGCTCTTTGTAAACTCTGCCAAAATCTAGAAACAAGTTTTGGATCTCGATCTGACACAATAGACATCGGCACTCCATGAAGTCTAACAATCTCATTCATATACAACAAAGCAAGTCGCTCGGCATTGAAGGTAGTCTTAACTGGCAAGAAGTGTGCTGACTTAGTTAATCTATCAACTATAACCCAAATCAAATCCATACCTTTTTGTGTCCTTGGCAAACCAACAACAAAATCCATGGAGATGTGTTCCCATTTCCACTCAGGAATTGAAAAAGGTTGAAGAAGTCCTGCTAGCCTCTGATGTTCTGCTTTCACTTGTTGACAATACAAACACTGGGATACAAACTCGGCTATTTCTCTTTTCATATTCGGCCACCAAAAAGTTTGCTTCACATCTTGGTACATCCTGGTATTTCCTGGATGAACAGCAAATCTGGAACCATGGGCATCCTGCAAAATCTTCCTTTTCAACTCTGGGATATCGGCCACGCACAATCTTCCCTCAAACTTAAGTACCTGATTTTCAATGGTGTATCCGGTCTTGGCTTTGTGATAATCTCATCAACTACCTTCTTGAAGAATTCATCCTCCATCTGTCTTGCCTTCACTTCCTCAATAATTGTCGGCTCTGCTGAAATCATTGCTAAACATGCCAAATTCCCAACTGACTTCCTGCTCAACGCATCTGCCACTGCGTTTGCTTTACCTGGGTGATACTGAATCTGCATGTCGTAGTCTTTCAATAATTCAAGCCATCTTCTCTGTCTCATATTCAACTCCTTCTGTGAACAAGTACTTCAGGCTCTTATGATCTGTGAAAACC
The DNA here is from genome assembly GCA_030407325.1 of Camellia japonica. Lineage (NCBI taxonomy): Eukaryota > Viridiplantae > Streptophyta > Magnoliopsida > Ericales > Theaceae > Camellia > Camellia japonica. The sequence continues at coordinate 19,704,095 of JAPPVO010000014.1, forward strand.
TGACAAGAAGCTTCATACAAGTAGTGACGCCAAATTTTCAAAGTGAATACTATGGCTGCGAGTTCTAAATCATGGGTAGAATAATTCTTTTCATGGGGTTTCAACTGGTGAGATGCATATGCTATGACTTTACCTCTTTGCATTAATACACAACCCAAACCCTTACGTGAAGCATCACTATAAATCTGAAACTCCTCATTACCTAATGGAAGCACAAGAACTGGTGTTGAGACCAACCTCGTCTTTAGCTCCTAGAAGGCTGATTCTCTATTCTCGGTCCATTCATATGCCACTCCCTTCTGAGTTAACTGTGTCAATGGTACTGCAATCTTTGAGAAGTCCTTCACAAACTTTCTATAATAACCTGCCAAACCCAGAAAACTATGAACCTCGGACACATTAGTCGGCCTCGGCCAATTCATAATGGCTTCAATTTTGCTAGGATCAACTGAAATACCCTCTTCATTAATCACATGACCCAAAAATGAAATACTAGAAAGCCAAAACTCACACTTGCTAAGCTTAGCATAAAACTTTCTGTCTCTCAAAATTTGTAAGGCGAGTCTCAGGTGATTCTCATGCTCAACTTTACTCTTAGAATAGATCAATATATCATCAATGAACACAACTACAAACTCGCCTAAATATGGCTTAAAGACTCTGTTCATCAAATCCATAAATGCTGCAGGAGCATTAGTCACTCCAAAAGGCATTACCAAAAACTTGTAGTGGCCATACCTTGTCCGAAAAATAGTCTTCTCAACATCCTCGGCTTTAACCTTGAGCTGATGGTAGCCCGACCTGAGATCAATTTTAGAAAAGATTCATGCTCCCTGTAACTGATCAAACAAATCATCAATCCTTGGCAATGGATACTTATTCTTAATGGTTACCTTGTTCAGTTCTCGGTAATCAACAAAAAGACGAAGTGCACCATCCTTTTTCTTAACAAATAAAACTGGCGCTCCCCAAGGTGAAGTGCTCCGCCTAATAAAACCCTTATCCAATAACTCTTGTAATTCAATTCTTTAAGCTCGGCTGGGGCCATCCTATAGGGTGTTTTGGAGATAGGTTGGGTTCCCGGTATAACGTCAACAGTAAATTCTATTTCCCTATCGACTAAGTGGCCAAGCAAATCATTTGGAAAGACATCGGGGAATTCATTAACAATTGAGATATCGGCCAATTCAACGTTTCCATTTAGATTACTTAGTACACTACACAAATAACCTTGACACCCTTTTTGGATCAACTTATAAACCTTCATGGATGAGATCAAGTAAGGTGGGGATACTACTCCTTTACCCTGAAATGTAACCTCGGCTTGGTTTGGGGGTTTCAATGCGACACTTTTGGAAACACAATTAATGGATGCACGATTAACTACTAACCAATCCATTCCCAATATAACATCAAAATGAGTCATGTTCAACGGCATCAAATCAACTAGTAATTCAAAATTACTAATCATAACAACACATGCTCTATAAATGGATGCAACAGTTATATTTCTTCCAGATGGAGTAGACACAGATAACAAATAACCAAGGGGTTCTAGTTCCCTATTTAATTTCTCAGCAAACTTAGCAGATACAAAGGAATGTATAGAACCCGAATCAATCAATATATATGCATCTTGAGAGCAAATTGGAAGTATACCTGACACTACTGTCTCGGCACTCTAAGTGTCTCCTAGCACTAATGCAAAAACTCTGCCCTGCCTCATCTGTCCTTTCCTGACATTGCCTTTCTGTGCAAAACCCGAAGTACCTCCATTTTTCTTACCATCATTAGTCTTTGTCTTGGGACAGTCTTTAACACGATGACCCATCTCACCGCATTCAAAACAAGCTCCAGATGCCCAACGACAAACTCCAAAATGTGGCTTCCCACAACTTGAACATGTCGGCCTGGTACCATTTCCCTGATTTGAGTTGCTTGAACTGCCCACATTTGCCTTCTTCTTGGCATTAAACGATGTTCGGCGGTTGTCATAATTTTGCCTCTTCCTTTGGCTCTCTCCTGAACTCTGATATCTGTTCAAGTTAGTCTCTACCAGAATGGCCTTGTCTAGTACCCCGGGATAGGTCGGCATATTAAGCATATTAACTCGGTCTTATATTGGCCCTCAAAGTCCACTCTCAAACTTCCTAGCTTTTCTGTATTTGTCATTGACCATGTGAGGTGCATATCTAGCCAACTCGGTGAAAGCACGGTCATATTCAGCCACTGTCCTGTTACCTTGTGTCAAAGTCTGGAATTCTGTGGTCTTGCGATCTCGAACACTAAGGGAAAAATGCTTGTCATAAAATAGCTCGAAAAATCTGGCCCAAGTCAAACTTGGATTACCTTCTCGGATCATCATCCACCATCTATGAGCGTCGTTGTCCAATGTGAATGTTGCCAATGATACCTTCTGGGCGTCGGTACTAGGAAAAATCTCAAACAACTTCTCCATTTCAAGGACCCATGCTTCTGCCTTCAACGGTTCTTACCCCCATGGAATCTCGGCAGATTCATTTTCTTGAATTCGTTGATCAAGGTCAATGTGCCGTCCCCGTACAAAGCTAGTTGTGGAGGCACTTGCGGCACTGGAGGAGGTGGAGGTGGAACTGCATGTCGGCCATCTGTCTGTTCAGCCTGAGTAGATGTAGTACTAGTGTTCTGTTGCCTTGCTTGCCTCAACTCATGGGCCAAACCCTCTACCATCCTTTCTAATCGATCCAACCTGTCCTCAGAATCATCTTGTCTAACTGGAGGTCTTCCTCTTCTCATGATGCTAATAGTATTCAAAATGTAACTCTTAAACAAGATGACCAAATAGACAAGTACACGAGTAACAAATAAATATGCTGAGATGATGCACACCTTGTCAAATAGCAAGCAATATGATGCAATCCTAACATCATTCTAACGGAAATCCTATGCTCTTTAGGATTACAAGTGTGTGAATAACGTACTATAAGGAACTTGTGCTCTGATACCAATCTGTCACGACCCCATTCCGCCCCTAGTAGAATGGGCCATAATGGCCAGTAATCCGAGATTACCAAAGGCCAACTTACAAAGATTCACACAATCAGAGTATATATATGGGGCTTACATGTGCGGAAACAAATTTAAATCTAAGTAGTCCATAAGAGTTGTGCATAGATCAAATGAAATGTCATACGTCTTAACATGGTGTTACATCATGGATACAAATAAACTAAAGTACATGGCACATCCTGATCAGCGGCTTCTCGAGCCGACATATACAAATGACATGAACTACAAAGCTAAGAAGCATAGTCTTCAAGATGCTAGCAAAACAAGAATCCAAAACAACTTGCAAATAACATCTAGGCGACACCGCCTTCTTGCTCATCACCTACATATATATAAAGGAGAGGGTGAGCTTGAATACTCAGTGAATGATATAAGTAATAAAGGTTTAAATGACTGATATCCGAGACCTTTATCAAAACAATACATATCATTGCCTGTACAAAATTAATGGATGAACCAAGTTCATCTATCGAGTCATTCAAAGCTTCAAGGGATGCTTACTAGCATCAACATAATACAAGGGATGACATTCCTAACAAAACAAGGGAATAATCGACCCGGAATCGATCAGACAAATCCACCCGAAAAACCGTCGGTGGCAAGGGAGATATCTCAAACAAGGTACTAGTTGCATTATAGTCCCCTAGCACTATGGATTTTTCAAGAATGTCATCAAAACAAAGGTTATTAAAGCTAATGGATAATCATTCATACTTGATCAAATACTTTTCCAAAACGAAACAAAGCAAAGCTTTATCAAAACATTATAACATAGCTTTATTAAAAATACCACTCACAATAGTTCTTCAGATATAGGGATTAAGGCAAGAATCCAAGACCTACAATCATATAGCAAAGTCTACTGAATGCATTTCAAGAAGACAAGAAGGAATGCTCAAAGATGGTTGTGCAAAGCATTCTTAAAACAAGCTTTACATGAATGAAAATGATCCCCGCATTTCTTTCCAAAACCAAGTCAAGACAAAGTAAAACATGTGCTGGGAGTCAAAACACTGTTTTTCTTCTAGGGAAAACATGCTGGGTACCAACCAGGTCTCGGAATGGATGCACGGAGATGATCTAGGCCAAAATGGCCTAGCTGGGTGAACTCAAGGAGTCTTGGCCAAGGCCCCACACCGTTTGGCCCAGGTGTGGCCTCCTAGGCCTAGGTGTGCAGCTGCCTGCCGAGATGTTACAAGGTGCCGGCAAGAGTGTACCATGGTCGGCCTAGGTGTGCATGCAAGATAGACTAAGGTGCAAGTGATCATGCAAGGTAGGCCAAGGTGAGATACGATGCTTGGCCTAGGTGTGAGATCTAGGCAAAAGTGGTCTCAGTGACCACACTTAGGGAAATGAAATCTGGAAATCAGGGTTTCCTCTTGAAGAACATGAACATGAAGAACATGAATACTAAAATCATAACTTCATTATTCAAAATCTGAGATTTCATGATATGAGAAAAAATATGGACCTGGGTACCCATACTTGAATACTCCATGAAAACAAACACAAAAACATGGAATTTGTTACAAACTTTTGGAGCAAAACAAGGCTTTTCTTCAAGAACGCAAGAACATCATTTTCTCTTTCTAAAACAAAACTTTAAATCAATGCATGGCTCATAAATTATGGTAGATCATGCAATGTGATCAGATCAACATAAAGAACAACAAGAGTAGATCAAGAATCTAACCTCAAAACACAGATCAAACGGTTCAAACTCTAAGGATCAAGCTTGGAAATCTACTTCTCTCTCTAAGAACTCCTTCTTCTTCTCTTAGAGCTTCTCTCTCTTCTAAGGAAAAGATATAGCAAATGATATGGGTTCCCCACTGCTAGCTGGCTTAAACCACTACTGGGACACGTGGCAACGTCTGGTTGGATCTCCTCAAAAATGTGCCAGAATGATATGACAAGAGTGTGACAAAATGTGTACAACAAGTGAGGTGACAAGGGCGTTTTGACAAGGCAATGATCCCAGATCAAGACATAGGCTTCGGCAAGTAAGGTCTCATGATCTCGGCTAGGAAGGATAACACTTGACCTAGATGTGCCACACCTCGGCCTAGATGTGCCACATCTCGGCCTAGGTCATACCAGTCCAAGAACAAGATCCCTAGGTGCAAGGATCAAAGATCTAGGACGTCTAAATGATACACATCTCGGCTTAGGTGATGCACACCTCGGCCTAGATGATGACATCTCGGCCAATATGCCTAGATGATGGTGGAGGTCAACCAAGGTGGTTCTAAGATAGTCCTAGGTGTTGGTGCTCAATGGCCTAGGTGTAAGAGGTTCAAAGGTGTGACCTAGGCTTGAGACAGCAAGGATAGATGACCTAGGCTTGAGATGACCTAGGCTTGAAATGACCTAGGCTTAACACACCAAGCAAGGAACAAAGCATGCATATAACACTTAGGCAAAACCTGATAGCATCAAGACAAGACAAGGACCTTTACCTAGGCAAAACAAGTCTAAGTCTGCATGTACAAACCTAACAAGGGAAAATCATATAAATGCTCACGAATATGACTAAGACAAGATGATGGTTGTTATATAGGCACTCGACCCTGTCTAGGTGCTACCCTAGACTCGCCAAGGGCACTGCCCGCTAGACCCCCGCGAGCTGACCTGGCATCTCGATTGCCATACTTAGTCAACGAAGTGGCAAACATGAATAGATTAAGATCACGAACTCCTCTGCAAAGCACAATTCGGATTGGATTCACATCTAAACACTTATAGCCTCACTGAAAATTAAAGAACGAATAAACTTACAATTGAAAGGAGTTTTGTCAAACGGGATTGCCAATTACAAAAAAGTAACATAAAAAAATTTGAAATCACAAACTTCTTTACTTATAAGAAATACTTTTTTAACAAATTTTTAAGTAAATAATTTTTTTTTAAAATTAAAAAACAAACATCAACCCCAAAACTCACTCAAAAAATAGCATTATTTTATTTTGTCAAAATGAAAAGAAAGAGGTTGAAAAGCTATTGGAATTTAAATCTAAGGCCTTGTTTCTTTATTGGACTAAGTTAGATAGGAGTATTATTACAGTGTGATTGAGTGAGAGTGAGATTACTAGTATGGTGGTATTAGATTTAAGATGTAAGATAAATGATATTTTTTATACATTAATGTAGTGAAACTAATTGGTTAGGATTAAATTTATGAAATTACATAAAAAACCCTCCTTATATAGAAGGTGACTTTGTCATTTTTGTAAAGTGAATGACAAAATAGTCTTTCTAACTTCAATCTCATGTGATTAGATTTCAATATCCCCTCATTCATGGGATTGTTCGGTTTCATAGTCTCATAGAACTCTTAATACCATTACAATTTTTCAAAACAAATATGATTTTTATAGGTCTCACCTTAATACTAATTTAATCCCATTCTTAGGGTTGAAAACGTGGTTAACCGAGCCAATCTTTTAAGTGTTCAAGCTTGTTTATGAAGATTAGTCGAGCTTGAACTCAAGTTGAACTTAAATAATCAAGCTCAAGCTCAAATTTGAAAAAAAAAATTAAATTAAATTAATTCATTTATTAGAATAAAAAATTATGAATAAAATATATAAGAATGCTTATATTAATAATAAATTTGATCAATTAAATATATAAATTTATATAAATACAAACACAAATAAAAAAATTAAAATAAATAATTAAAATTTTATTTAATATATTATGAAAAAATATTAATTTATTTTTTTATATTAATGAGTCTTACCAAGCCGAGTTTGGGACAACTCGAGTTCAGTTCAATTAATAAACTAGCCTAAAAATTAAACTTAAATTTATTCTTTTAATAAATAAATTGAGTTTTAATTGAGCCAAACTTAAACTGTCTATGAACAACTTAATTCGTTTGCAATTCTATCATTCATATCTAAAAACAAACAGAGCGTGCAAACAAACAGAACCTAATAGGATAGGAGGATGATGTTGATAGTCCATGAATACTAATTGCACTAGATCATTTATTACTCGACACTTGACATGTTGTTTCTTAAAAACTTAACAAAAAGTATTAGGTCCCATTATTTTAACTAATGAATATCAAGTTGGAGCACAACATGGCATTGTTCTTAGAGAAAAAAAAAACAAAAAAAATTCTCATTGCTATTGAGCTATAATTTTTTTTTGATGGGCGAAACTCAATTGTTAATTTTTAGATTAGCATTTCTGAGAGTTAGTCTTCCAACCTTTACAAAGCACTAAGTTCTTATCTCCTTAATTTAACTCCTCCTGGGAAGAGTTGAATCCATAGGATAGTTAATTTTTAAAGTGTACAGAAAAATTCAGTAAATAAGGTAACAAAATGAAGTTTTGGTAAATACTTTGACCAGTATTACATGCATTATTGGTGATATTCTAATATGCTTAGTACATAAAATTGAGGGGTGTTTTAGCAATAGCTTATTTTAGTTAAAAAGTAAAAAAAAAAAAAATCGTAATTAAGAAGTTAATTTTTTTTTTTGTATATCTTCTGATAAAAAAACTAAAAAAATTAATTAAAATATTTATTTCACAAAACAATCTTGAGTCGCTATGAATCATTTGAAAAAGTTAGGGTGGCTACTACAAATCAATAGAATGTTAATATTGAATAATTAAGACACATATATTACACGTATTTTAAAGAGAATGTACAATTTTGTAAAAATTTCTTAACATGTCTCGCAAAAGTACAATTTAACAAAATAAAAATTTTTTGTATACAAAAATTTTGTTTTTCATCAAATGTTACTAAATTTATTATTATATATATATTTATTTAATTTGGGTGAGAAACAAAACACTCTAATGAGTTTTAAGATTTTGTCAACAATCATTTCTCTCTATTGGACTAAATTAATAAAACCAAACTAAAACAAATTAAGTCTTAAATCCCATTAAATAGGATCGACTACATAAATCATTTTTTTTTCCACTCGACTTTATCCAAGGTCATTTTTTTAGAAATTCACGTTTGTATTTATTATACTAACCCACATCAATATCTGTCTTTTTTGGTGGTTCTATTTGTACCCAAATAGTAATTCCGTCTAACTAAAATTTTAAAATTTTAGTTTCTATTATACCATAATGTAAATTTGCTAATAATGACAATAAACCTTAAACCTTATAATAATATTTTTTTTTTTTCTGAAGTACACCCGAATTATTTATATGTATTCTTCATACTCAAGTCTCTTCATATTCTTTAGCAAGTTTCAATTATTTTATTTTCACCTTCTTCCCCACTCTCAAACTCCAATTCACCCTATCAAAACTCACCATTATCATCAACATCTTTCTTATTGTGTTGTTACTTGTAAAAAAAAGAAACTTTGAATAAAATCAAACAATAAATGGAAATAATAATCAAAAGTGAGTAATCAAAAAAAAAAAAAAATGTACAATCATATATCAAATGCTCCTATGAAATATATATTTTAGACTTATGAAGAAAATTCTATTATCTCATCTAAATCTATACTTTGATGAAGAATTAAACAAAGAATAAGGAATTTAAACCACATTCTCATAGACAATTACATCAAAACACAAATGATGTAGAGTATGAAAAATTGTCGTTGTACAGACATGAAATATTCGTCACGCGTGTACTCATCGTGGTCAAGCTTGTATCTCCTCGAACGACATTGTGTAGCCTGCAAAACAACTCAGATGAGCTACCAAGCGGGTGTGTGTTTGAAGACCCATCTGATGCTTAAGTTAGCTCTTAAGATTAATATAGGAAGCTCTCTAGAAATCCAGTAAGTAGAATTGCGTTACCTCCTTAGGGTTTACCTCTGAGCTTTTATATATTTCGTAAGGTAGACTCCTAGTATGATTCTAATTCCTCTTCGTAGAGTCCTATCAGGAGTCCATCTCCGAAAGGGTAATGTCTATACTTTAACACACTTATCTCTAAAGTTTAAGTAAAATATCACAACTCTTAGCTCGGTCACCAATCTAAGAAAGCCATTCTGGTTAGTCAAGGACCACGTAACCGTGTTGAATACTTAACTTTAAGACTGTCGAGAAACATGTTACACCGTGCTAACCATAAGACCCGGCTTGATTATTCGGCTCGGTTATGTAGTCAACTCCGCTTCGTCATAACTTGGCAACCATTGTTCAGTCTTCCAAAAATAGCATAGTCTCAGAGCAAGACAAAGTCAATGTAGCTTGGCCCAAACACAAGGCCCATACAAACTTAGCTCGGCCTATTTGTACTGTGCAAATTACCCTCTCAATTGTATACATTAACATGAATCCAAAATAAACAAAACTCCATTTACAAAAGTGATGAACAAACATTTTTCAATCTACAATGTGATGTATATATATATAATCCATAAATACATTATATTGAGTAAACCACTTTAACTCTAGGTTCAACTAGACAAAACTAGGGTTTGATCTTTAAATAGTTAGCAACCAAAGTACAAATATGTTTCTAGAATTATTGAGATAAAGCCCCATGTCAAGAACCCAATAACCAAATTGAAATGCAAGTCTTACGCTCAACGACCGAGCTAGAAGCAAAGCAAGCCTAGTGATTGAGATAAAAATTAATCCTACAACCGAGCTAAATTAACCTAAAGACCAAGCTATGTTCAGTAGCAAGCTCACTAACTGAGCTATTAATGGAGCATAACTCATTGACCGAGCTGGAAACAAAGCAAGCTCAATGACCAAGCTAGTAACAATGCGAAACTATCCACGTTCAATTGATCGAGCAAACAGTTAGGACACACCTTTATCTGGTGTTGAGTTGTGCTACTCTTTAGCTCGGTCGATAATTGAGCATAACACACTTCGTTTTTTGCTTGGATCGACTAGGCACCCCTTCAATATTGCTGCTTGGCTCAACGGTCGAGCAAACACAAAGCCTATTATGGCCACATTGATTAGCCATTCAAATTCCCTAACTTATTGTTTATATAAAATCGGCTTCCATGGGCAAGTATCGCTTCATGGTGAATTCCCAGGTGCCATTGTAGAATTTTGAAAGGATTACAACATTCCAAATAATGTAAATATTGAGCTGGTTGAAGAAGGGATCTTTCCATGGAACTGAGAAGGATTTTGCCCCTTCATCGTGATAGCTATTGTTGAAGGAGGTTTGCGCTTCTTGGATCAACCTCTCATTTGCGAATTCCTTAGGCAAAAAGACTCTGTCCAACACAAGTTTCCACCAACACTTTTAGGATAATAAATGGTGTAGCCGAACTAAACAGTCACTCAAACCTCAACATAGGTCTAGCTGAGATATTTCATCAGTATTCTTTAAGCTAAACAGACGACGACTTCTATTATTATTTAAAAATAAAGGGAGGTCGTGAAAATATCGTCAAAAGGATGCTAGATAAAGATTTGCATGATGTTGACTTTCTGTGGGTCTCTAGGAATTATGAAGACATGGAAGCACCAGTGCTAGGCTAGTGCATAAACTGCAAGAAAGGATAAACTGGTATTATAGGTAGCACGATTTTTCTTCTTAACCATTTCCTCATTTTGCACCGAGCTAATACTTCAACTCTTTTTGCAGATCTATATCATTTGAAATCCAACTATGCCTATGCAAACCAAGATGCGCTCCATGCCGCGTTAAGACATGAAGAACGAGATTGGACTGACTTGCTTGGATTTGAACCAACCTACCGGTATAGCAGAAAGTTAAAGAGCAAAGTCACGGACTTCCTTCTAGAGCCCTCACCAGAACCAAAGCTTTCACTACCTAAAGTTATTCTCATTCCACTTACCGAGGAGGAAGACATGGCCAAAAAAATAGGGATCAAGGTTCTGATAACCAAGCAAACTTATTCTAACTCTCAAAACACACAAGGTAAGGGCCAATAAACCACGCAAATAGCTCAATTCTGGCCTTGACTTCAACAACTATTGCTGCATCTTCTTCTCAGCCGAAGAAAAAAATGAGGGAAACTACTATTGAGCAAACCCTCATTGATGAAGACTTAACCGAGCTTCTAGCTGAGCAAACAAAGCTTTCCAAGTAGGTTGAGACTACACAAATTAAGCAAACTGATGACCCTTCCCCTTTTCCTTCCACCGTGGGCATCTGTTATGACATATAAGTGCCAAGATGTGTCTGTAATTGGTTTTTTCTATGCTGACAAAGATAATCAGCTCAGTTTCAATCTGGCCAAGCCATTATGTTTATCAGCTGACATGGAGAGACATCAACAGTTAACCGACCTAAAGGCCATTAGATTGGCTACAAAATCTATAGTCCTGGTAAGTCCTTGACTTTTTCATTTCAGCATCAACTGTTTGTTCAGCTTTCTAACTTCTTACACCATTTTAGGCCGTGCAAAAAAATCAAGTTGCCCACAAGTGCGTGCTGGAGCTAAGAAAAAATATGAGGCTTGCCATAGTTGATAATGATGCAAAGACGGCTGAGCTAAAGACTTTACAAGTTAATTTGGTAGAAATCACAACCGAAAGAGATCAACTAGTCAAGCAGGTTAGAACCGCCGAAGTCACAAAATAGAAGGCTTTGGCTGAGAAGAAGAACATGTATTTGGACAAGCTGAAGAAGCTAAAATCCAACTATGAAGCCCAAATTGGTATGTTGAGGAAGGATGTTGAAAAAGTTGAAAACCACGACTATGAATTAGGTGAAAAGGTCTACGAGCATCAATGTGAAATGGTATGAAAGATATCTTTTTTTAGTGCGGCTAGAAAACGGTAGTCGAGAAGCTTGGGCATCCTCTGATTCTAAAGTCTTCAAGAAACCTCCCCCTCACTTCATCCCTAACTGCATTGCGGCATACGCAGATGTCGTGCAACAACAATTACTGAAAGTGGAAGAGAAAGAGAGCCTGGTTGACTACACAGCTATTCAAAGTGAGAATATAGGCCATACTCAGCCCAGTGTGATTATGGAAGAGGGCATCACTGACCTGACTGTAGATGGTAGCGCCACACTTGAACAAGTAAATCCTAGTGCTTGACCCCATCAACATTTTTTATTTTTATTTTTTTTGTGTTTTTGGAGTTGTAATCGGTTTGACCCTATCTTTTGTAATGATCTTTGAAATCAATGGAAATACCTAACTTTTTTACACATAATGTAGTTGTTTCTGTGTGATCCACTTTACAATTGAATGGCATAACCAACTGAGCCAAATAGCTTGGCAATCCTTTGTAGAGTTAAAATATCCTTCATCGTACTTCACTGAGAAAACTAGCTCGATGAAGATTTTTAAGAGTAGGACACATCCTTTAACTACTTTGCCGAGCAACACTAGCTCGGGAAAGAGTTTCAAAGTTATAACATCCTCCTACCATCTTTGTCAAGCTAAACCAGCCCGACAGTCTTTCAAAGTTAGAAACATCCTCTAACCAACATTGCTGAGCCAAACCAACTCAACGAAGGCTTTCGAAGATGGCAACATCTGCCAACATGCTTCGCCGAGTAAAACCAGCTCGACAAAGACTTTCCAAATGGACAACATCCTCTAACCTCCTTCATGGGGCAAAATCAGCTTAGCAAAGATTCTCAAAGTTGGAAAAATCTGCCAACTTACTTCGTCGTGCAAAAACAGCTCAGTAAAGCTTTCAAAGTTGAAAAAACACTAACTTGTTTCGTCGAGCATAAACAACTTGGTAAAGACTTTCAAAGTTGGATACATCTGCCAACTTACTTTGCCGAGCAAAACCAGTTTAGCAAAGCTGTCAAAGTTGGAAAAATCCCCCAACTTACTTCATCGAGCAAAAATAACTCGGCAAAGACTTTCAAAGTTGGATATATCCCACATCCTACTTTGCCGCGCGAAATTAGCTTGGCAAAGCTTTCAAAGTTGGAAAAAAATCTCCCAACTTGCTTCTTCGAGCAAAAATAGCTCGGCCAAAAATTTCAAAGTGGATGCATCCACTAACCTACTTTGTCGAGCAAAATCAGCTATATCCACCAATATATCCACCAATTGATCAATTCTAGACAGGGAAGCTATCTTTGCGGCATGTCCTGTTAACCATTTTGTAGTCGATGCAAACGTGCTATTTTCCATTCTTCTTCGACACAATGACTGTTTTTGAAATCTACTTAGGGTAATGGACTTCCTTGATTGCCCTAATTTCCAGCAAATTCTTTCTTTACTCTTCTGCCACTATCTCGACGTGATGTAAAGCTGACTGACGTGTTCGTTGTATAACCGGTCTAGCATGAGAGAAGAAGTTCAACTAATGAGAAATAAGGTTTAGATCTACGCCAGGCATATCGTAAGGCATCCAAGTGACCATTTCAATGTTAGAGATCAAATAGTCCATAATCTCTAGCCTTTCTTTGCTAGACAAGGATGAGCCGAGCAAAAAGAACTTTTCTAGATTGTTCTCGTCGATCTGCACCTCTACTAATTCTTTAACAGATTTTTCCTCAGCCTTCTTGCCAACATCCTCTAGAACTTCATTTTCCTCCAGTCCTTCAATCATCTGGACAAAACCTTTGGCAGCACATTTGTCGTTCATAGTGACGAGTCATCGCTTCAACATCACTTGGTCTCTCTATACTTCTTCAATTCTTCTTGTTGCTAAAAGGAAGCAGATTACCTGATGGTAAGTCGATGAAACTGCCTATATGGTGTGCAACCATCCTCTCCCCAAAATAAGGTTGTGAGTATATGGGACTTTTAACACCCAAAACTCTACTAGCTTCACAACTGAGCTAACTTGGATCGGCAATCTGATCTTCCTCACAGGTCATTCTGGTTACAAGTTAAAGTCGACCAAAAGTGATGTCGTTGGCGCCAAGTCTTTGTCCTCCAATTTCAACTGTTTGAAAGTTTCATAATACATTATAGGTAAATTACAGTTTGCACCCCTACACTTTGCATCAAATCTCATTTCGACCCCTACATATGAAATTATGACAATCTACCCTCTGCACTTTTAGTCAAATCCCACTTTGGTCTCTGCATATGAAATTGTGACAGTCAACCCCCTCTACTTTTGGTCAAATCTCACTTTATACAAGTGTCATTGTCCCTTTTTGTTACTTAATTATTTAAATCTTTAACAAAATCTAGTCATGTGATAAGAATGTGACTACGACATGAGGGTAAGAAAAGAAAATCATCTATATTTTCCACTAATACACATTTTATCCCAAAATTTAAATCAAAATATGACTGTATTAGGCTAAAACAAAACACAAATTGTGAATAATTAAGAAGATGAACTATGGTTTTGCATAAATTAGAATCACAAAACTCTACTTTTCACAGTAACGCAGTCTTCTGTCTTCATCTTTCTTTCTCTTTGATTTATTTATCGCATTTTTTTTTTAATTTCAAAAGCTCTACTTTCTTACCTTTTCGTCCCAATTTTTACCATACGATATATATTGTATTATATAACACTCGTGTTTGTCACATAGGACAAAGTCTATTGCTAGAAAAATATAGATGACTTTCATTTCTTATTCTCATTTCGTAGTCACAATTTTGTCACATGACTGGATTTTGTTAAATATTTAAAAATGAAGTAATAAAATAGGGACATTGATACTTGTATAGGGACCAAAGTAGGATTTGAGTAAAAGTGCAGGGGTTGACTGTCACGATTTCATGTATAGGGACCAAAGTGGGATTTGACCAAAGTGTAGGGAGTTGACTGTCATGATTTCATGTGTTGAGGTCAAAGTGAGATTTGGTACAAAGTGTAGGGGTGCAAAGTGTAATTACCCATACATTATTTTAACTGAGCTACCTTGATCAATTAGGATCCTCTTTATATCAAAGTCTTTGACGCACAAAATGACAACTAGCTCGTCGTTGTGGGGGGTTTGGATCCTCTCCAAGTCCTTAGTTGAGAATGATATCACATCTCTCTACTCAATCTTCCCTTTCTTGTTTACTAGTTACACACTAACTACTTCTTCTTGTGCTCAGCCTTTTTGATCATTTCGCTCAGCTCACATACTTGCTCAGGTTTAATGATTTCATGAATCACATTGATCACTCCTTGTGCAGGAGCATCTTTGATTGCCAAACAATTTGGAAGGGCTTGATTTTAAGGAGCCACTCTAGCTTCATCCTCAATGAAGCGATCCAAGTGGCCCGCTTCATTGTCCTCTTTCGTCATGAAAGTGCACTAGCCCCTCTAAGCTTCACCTAACTTGGCTAGCCACTAGATGTAAGGCTCGTCTCGGATCTCACTCAAGATTTTGTATATGGGTCTATTAAAGATCGTAGTGATGCTAGTGCGTGCTTTTAACTTTCTTGTATTCTCTTCTTCATTATTCTGGGGTGGGTCTACCCGATTGTTGTTGTGGTTCCTCATATTGTGGTTATTTTTTTTATTTTGTCTCCTAATTGTGTTAACCTTTGAGGAAGCCCTTCTGTCCACACCTACTAGATTTGCCCTCACAATAAGCCAGGCTGAGTCGTTTTCCAGCATAATGTGCTGGTTAATTTTGTCCATCAATGCTTACATGGTGGAAAGTAGAGTCATAGTCGCTTGTATTACGTTATGGCCAGAATGGTGGAGCATTTGCTAATTTCATTGAACGTCTCCCAATACATGGCATTGTAAGATTTCAACGCCTCTCCTTTTTCCATAGTGACCTTCAACAGGTGGTCAACTTCTTTCGACGTCTTGGTGTTTAACTTGAACCTAACTCTCCCAAGCTTAACAAAAACAAAATGCACATTAAAGCATAATTTTGCCTATACACAGCCATGACTTGCTGATAGTGACTGATGTGCATGTAGGGATCAATCTTTCCATCATAAATGGTGAATTTCGGTTGATGAAAACCAACTGGGAAAAGCGCATTCTTGATTTCTGGGGAGAATGCCAAACTCTGCAGCCTTGCTAACTGTTTATCAATTAGCATATGAACAACTACGCGTGGCGCTAGCATTGTTACTTCTACACTGCCATGCGACCTAGGCGCTAATCTCTGCAAAGCATATCCTCTGGGCTTCTCTTAAAGGCGCCTTTTTGTCAAGAACTATTCTTAGATCCTCTAATCTTGCTGAATACGAGTATCTAGATGTTGACAAAGTGTGCGAAGGATAATAAGTACTTCCCTCCGTTGTGGACCTTTGAGACCTTAAGGGTGACCCGCTTGTCCTGTAGTTTCTCTTGTTACCAGAAGGCACAGGCTTGGCATGCCTTCTTTGCTCCTTTGAATGATAGGATTGATTGCTCTCATTGTGGATTTCTACTCCTCCAACACCCTTTCTCTTCATTCTATGATCAAGGCCTCTATCCCCGCTGTCATTCTCTATATCACTTCACCTTGGTGCCTTATTACCTCCTCTAGGCCCTAATCGCCATGTGATGTTCTTTGTCGTCAATGCCTATTAGGGCTTGAAGAGCTCGGAGGGGTGCACACGCGCTTTTCTTGCGCATCTTTGTGCGGAAATCTTTGGACATTCTCTCTAGGTGTGTCACGACCCAACCCCCGCCCCAAGGGATTGGTGAAGTGCCAAGCAGTAATCTGAGATTACCGAATGCCAACTTAAACAGACACACAATTATAGGGCCTTGCAGAAGCATACAAACATAATACATCATCCAATGAGCTGTGCAGACTTATATGAGACAAAAGAAATTTGCATCATTATATACATTCATTAACATAACATCAAAATATTATACAGATAACATTGTCATGGATTAGGTTTAACCCTATACATAAAAACATTGTCATTATCTTTCAAAACAACTTAGTTACACATTATGGG
The DNA here is from genome assembly GCA_030407325.1 of Camellia japonica. Classification (NCBI taxonomy): domain Eukaryota; kingdom Viridiplantae; phylum Streptophyta; class Magnoliopsida; order Ericales; family Theaceae; genus Camellia; species Camellia japonica. The sequence continues at coordinate 19,720,864 of JAPPVO010000014.1, forward strand.
GGATAAAGTCTCAAACGTAAAAAGCTTTAGGCTTGACACAATTCGAAACTTGGCATGAGGCACAAAGGTTGGCTTTACAAAAATAGAGCCCAGACAGACGCCTCTAAGATGCTAAGGATGCCATGATTACATTTCAGAAAATGGACAACCATTCATTCATTCGTAAAATATTAGTTTAGAAACACAAAATATAATTTGTAATTCAGAAAATACTTTTATCAAACAAGCTTCATAGAGTTGTTACCACAGATGGCTTCTTAGATAGACTAGACATAACGTAGTGTGCGACCTACACAAACACATAACAGAGTTACATTGAAACACACGTTTCCAAACTATGTTTATATAATTCAATCCTCCTTTGGAGTGTTTCTAACTCATTTCCTTATTATCATTGTCTAAAAAATTGCTTAAGAATGCCTATGAAGGTATAAGGATGAAAATATGCATTGAAAGTGCATTTAAAAAAATGCGGGGAAATAAGAGATGTTCGCTAGAGTGCAACTTTGGTCGCTCGAGCGGTTACCGAACTTTACAAAAACTTCTTGATGTTCGAAATCTAGCCTTGAGCCAACGTTTCGGTCGCTCATCGCACACTTGGTCACTCGAGCAAACTGCAAGTGCTTGCAAAAATGTTGAAAGCATGCAAAGTGCACTCGAGTGACAGATTATTGCTCGAGTGGTGAGACAGAATTTGTAATTCCATAACGAGTTGAGCTCAAAACACTTGGTTTCAAATCATAAACTTGCATTGCTCAATCTCAACTTAGAAAAACACTTAGAAACTCTTCAAAATCATGGATTCAAGGCCAATTTGAAAAAACAAAGCTCAAAACCTTTTTAATTCTTCAAAATCAAGCTTAAAATCTTATATCTTAACCATGCATGTATTGAATTTAAATTCTTCCTTTCAAAACATGAACAAATGAGGTAGTTAGTGCAAAAACATGATGAATTCTCAAAACTTAACAAGTATAGCTTGCATGCATGAAAGGAATTTACTGGAATTCAAACTAAAAGTGATAAATTATGCATACATGTGGCGTATTAGCACCAATTTCTTCATCCTAAGCTCAATTATTGTGTTTACTCACTTAATTCTCTTGAATTCACATACTAGATAGCTTGAATTCATAAATAAAGGGTTGAATTCTTACCTAGAGCCTTAAATGTAACTTAACTATAGCTTTCTCTTCTTGGTTCTTCAATCTTTTTCCAAATTGAGTTCTCTCTCTCTCTCTCTCTCTCTCTCTCTCTCTAAAATACTCTACCTTAAGTTTGAGCTCAAAATATGATTATGTAGCCTGACTTTGTCGCGCCTCCTTTCAAAAGTTCGAATATAAGCCCTACAATTCGGACTCCCGCGATTCTGAATATAATTTCACAAGTGCAATGTGAAATTGATAAACACCAAAGAGTCCAAATCCAACAAATCTTTGGAAAATCAATTTTGAATCAAATTGCCAAAATGGACTGTTTTGCCAGATACAGAGTCGCCACCTAAATATTTTATTTTTAGAAAATTTAAGAAACTCATGACTATGCCAAAGGCCACATGTCCGTCATCACCAAGATTGTCTCAGCTCGGGAACTTAGGTACGAGAGGAGAAGGTCATGAATTGAGCACCCCCGCTCGTCCGATCAAAGATCGGCCTCTACTAATCATGATATGATTTTTATGTATATTATATGCTCTTGTTTCGGTTATTAGGCTAGCATTACTATGTGATGTGCACACACACAAGTGTAGACTAACTTGCAAGAATTGGAACACTTGACTCATGTTCGTTTTGCAAAATTGTTTTGAAATATGTACACTTGAAAAAGTGATCGCATATAAATATTACTCAAATTATTCCAATTCAAGCAACAAGCCTTCATCCACAGGCATACAAGTAGTTTATCAATTAAACATTTAGCCTCATGGCAAGCATGTTAGACATGGCAACACAAACATTAATGCAATATGCTAAAGCAAAAAAAGCTTACCTAGTACTCCAAGCCAAAAGAAAAATAAGTTAGAAAAATGTGTGATCCTAACTATGCAATTATGACTAATGCAACATATGCAATATGCAATTACTAGCTCGGTTACTAAACATGGCATACGAATCAACTTGTATAACATGCGGTAAGCACGTATTCAAAGAAAATTTTAAACTAATAATGCAGTTTGAATGATGAACCGAGCCTCAGTGCATGTGATACAAATGGATGCAAACATGAAGAATGCTAAAGAAAACATGATGCTCTAAACTAACCATCGTAAGCGATTTAAATAAAAAAGGAGAAAAGACGTGGGTTGGATGACAACATACACATTATTACATTGCGCTCTTAGGAAGGAGAGTCCGAATAAAGTAATCTAATTAACTAACTAATTAAAGCTAAGCTAATTATTAAACAAATGAATAAATAGCTAAACTACTTCACTAATTATTACAACAAATGAATTAACTAACTATCCTAGTTAACTAATTAATTACAAAAAAAAAAAATAAATGTTGAACAACTAATTGACTAACTAATTAGTTAAACATTTTACAAAACTAACTAGCTACAATAATTAATTACAATAAGATTAATGGCTACAACAATATTAATGGAACAATTAATCACATTCAACAAAATGCTTTAAGTGAAGATGGATGAAGGTTGCATGCACAGCACCTGAGAGCTACTATGCCTACCAAGCCAACTCTATTTCACCTTCAACTACTGCCTATTTCCTGCAAAAATGTATCGCTGGCCACACACTGAGAGGCCGGTCGTGCATCATGATGGCCGACCGGGCCTACAGATGGCCAAACCGTGCATCAATTTGGTGTAAAACTTGTTTTGGTGTTCTGAGGTAAATCAGTGCAGACAGAGTGTGCTCTTAAGCTCTATTTGTCCTTGTCTTCCTCCTCTGTTGGGAAAGCCTTGAGAGAGATTGAAATTGATTCCAAAGCCATCAATGAGCAAAATGATTGCTTAATGGTCTCGAATACAATTTTGGAAAAAAATCAATGAAATGCAAAGAATAAGACCACCCCTCCCTCTTGTCATAGAGTGAGCTCAAAGAGGGAGGTTTGCAACGCTTCAAGAATCATCAAAATGTCATGGATTAGCATGTGACAACTCTTGACACAAGGAACTTTGCAATAACGTCTGGCCAAGTTCAACAATTCCAACCATTTTCTTTATATGGTTTTGTTCCAAGTTTTTAAGCCAATTTTATGAAACATTGCCATTCTTTAGTCCATTTTTCCCAAAGTGATGTTAAAGTCCTCTAAACAAGAAGTAATGTCAAACGAGAGGTTCTTCTAAAGCATAAGAGAAAGACTATAACCGTTGGTAAGAATAAGATTCGAAAAGATTAAGCCATTAAGTAGGAGTCTTCTTACATGTTTTGAGCAACCTCAATCGGTTGAAATCATTCTCAAGAATGAAAGAGATGGATATGGATTGATTATTAAAATTAGACTTTAGATATGGAAATGAAGTAAAGAAATGCTTAGAACAACATGCAACAAGTTATGTATGCTAACTTATGAGACACAATAACTAAACAAGCATGAACCAATTTAAAAGCTTGGACAGCCCTAAAATAACCCTTAACATATGAAAAATAGAGGCTAAACATGCATGCAAAGAGCCAAAAAGCTAAACAATAAAGAATGAAACAAGCTAGGAAGACACAAGGACGGGTGGCTAACCCCTCCACTTTTGAAACCTCAAAACATGATTTTTAGCCTTTCTTAAACTCTGAAATCAGTGTGGATATCAAAGAAAAACAGAGTGGAAAAGTGAGGTTTAAGCTATAGATAAGGTGTAGAAACAAGCTCTCTCTACCTTGTTGGTAGCTCTTCAAACCCAATCTTAAACACTTCAATAGACTCAAAGCAAACACAAACAGTAAAATTATGTAGCAAATGAAAGAAATGCAAGAGAGAAGATAACAAGCTTATACCTCTCAAGGGGTAAGCTTTTTGTTTGTGATCCAAACTTAATCTCAACCCACTTTCAGCTTGAATTATGCTTCTCCAAGATCAACCAAGGCTTTAAGGTGGTGAGACAAGTTGTGTATGGTGTATGATGACACAAGGAAGCTAGGTTAGCTCAAAGGTTGCTATGCTATGGAAGAAGGAGGAGGGAGGAGCTCTTAAGGTGTATATAGGCTTTCTAAATTTTGTTCAACCCTCAAAACAATAGCACAGCTTTGTTTTATACAATTTGAGCTCAAAATATGAATATCTTCAAAAATGGATAGCTCTGCTGGCCTCCCGCCCAAAACAATGTTTTTCGGCACCCAATGGCGACCACTATTCATAGCCACGCACGCCGGCCATCACTGATACACGGCCAGTCTTTTGATGCCCTCCCCTATTTTTTGGTTCAAACTCAGCCTCAGGGTGGCAAAAGGTCCAAAATGAAACTCATAGTTCAAACAAGTAAATGTTGAGATTGAGGTTATTTCGAGAGCATGACTGAATCCAAACTGCTGTGAATTCAAACACACAATTCAACTTTCATCATCAAGTGTATCGACCAAGCACCTAAGTCTTGTGGGCGGTAAAAAATGGGATGTCTATAGTTGCCCCTCTTTGACAGAGCTCGAAGTCATGAAATGATGTGAGTGAATGTCAAAGCCTGAAGACGACCTTTTTGACGAGGTCGCAAGATTTGGGCAAGAAAAGAGCACAAAATTAGATGGTTGCGCTTGCAAGCTGCCTACTATCCCTTTGTAAGGAATCAAACCAGCATAGTTCATGGGCAAGATGCAAATGATGCGCGATGCAACTTTGAATACAAACTGACCACACTTCGTGAAGCCGGCACTTTGAAAACTTATGATCATGCAGATGATGCAATGAGCAATACTAAATACAATACACAGAGAACGAATAACACATGAATGAGAAGCTTCAAGCTTAAAGAAAAAAGATCCAAAACACACTCTACCCACGCCAAAACACAGACGAGGAAAGAAAACACCCTCAGGCTGCGTTTCACGCATCCTGAGAACAGAAGACAAAAACCGCTCGAGATCATGTTTCACATGTCCCGAGATAAAACTCACCCAGGGCCACATTTCATGCATCCTGAGAAACAAAAACCACTCGAGGCCGTGTTTCACATGTCCTAAGAAACAAAAATCGCTCGAGGTCGTGTTTTACATGTCCCAAGGTAAAACCTGTCCAGGGCCGTGTTTCACACGTCCTGAGGTAAAACCCGCCCAGGGATGCATTTCACGCGTCCTAAGAAAGAACAGAGAGTGTACGATAGATGCACGAAATGAATGAGTGCGATAGATGCACAAAGTAAATGTGTGCGATAATGCACGAAAGTGAACGTGTGCGAACAATAAACAAAGTGAACGTGTGCGATAGATGCACAAAAGTGATCGTGTGAATGTGTACGATTGATGCACGAAAGTAAACAAGTGAATGCTGCGATTGATGCACAAAAGTAAACAAGTAATGTGTGCGATTGATGCATGAAAATGATCTTAGATACAAAGTCGTGCATGCTCCTGCTAAGACACGAATGACTTATCTAGAACTCCTCTGAATGAACCATACATAAAATATCATTTGGTTACAACAAAACGAAACGACCACGATTCAAGAAAAATAACGAAAACAGACAAGCTTAAACAAATTAGATCAAAATCAAATAATACATTCCCTCTTGTTTGTTTTCACTTTTTCTCAACTTTTCTTCTTTTTTGTTTTTTTTTCTTTTTTTTCTCTTCTTTTCACTGTTGTTTTTCTACTTTCTTTATTGTTGCTTTTATACACCTAAATTAAAACTCAAACAATACCAAGAACAAAATAATGATAAAATAAACTGAAATAAAATAATAACGAAAAAAAAAAGAATTCACCAAGGGCCGATCAGGCCTCACCGAAACACGGCCTGGGTTCGATACAGTCGGCCGGCTTTTGACAACAGTAAGCGTAGAATCGGGAAGGCCTCGACCTGTGGCTATATGAACATGACCAAATCCTCATTTTACACTCACACAAGGTCGAAAACTCTTCTCCTCTTTCTCTAGGGCTTCCCTCTCTCTAGATTTCTCCTTTTTGTGAGTTACCCAACAAACTCTGCAAAAATTTTATTTGAAACCCTCTTGATCCTCCATCTTTTGAACCGAACAAAATTTGATTTTGTGAAATTTTGAGTTTTCTTGTAATAAAACCCGACCCTCGTATATGATTCTGCTATATTTTAGTCTTTATTCGGTGCTTTCAAATATTTAAGTGAACCTGCATGAGAATTTAAGTTAAGTATATATGTCCTAAGAGTGGATACCTTATGAATTGAACATTATCTGTTAGGCAAGAAAAGTATCTGTTACTATTAAGAATGTTAAAACAGAAATTGGAAGCCTTAACAGCTTAAATATTAGAAATTGATTGTATAGTTGTGATCAGCATAATTTTTAAGTAGTATTAAGCATGTTTACGAAATTTCAATTTTGGAATGATTAAACGATTCAACTTTGTCTTATTCTCTTATAAGGTTATATCTATATAGATATGCCTAAGCTCTTGTTGACTTAGACTTAGAAGCAACAAAATATCTCCTTAGAAGAGGGGAAAACGTGAGAGTTGGGGAGAAGCACTCCAAGTGAAGGATTTGGGGAAATTGGTGAAGATTGTCTAGATTAACCTTAAGGTATGGAAATTTCTTGATCTAACATCTCTTTCTTGCTCTTAATTTGGAATCCCCTTTGTGTTAGGAAAGCTAAGGTAGATGTTGAACATCTTATGTGATAATTTGTGTTTTAGCAGCAATTAGTCTTGGGGAGGGGCCTTTATACTTTAAATCCTTGCTAACCCATGAAAATATGCATTTATGAGTTTGAATTGGGTATTCAATGAGTATGTATGTATGTGTGTATGTGAAGTATGAAGTGAGTTAGGGAATTTAAGTGATGATTGGACTCAATTTTGTGGAAAGAACCAATATATATAAGATAATTGTGTTTAACTGGATTTGGAACTAAGGTAATCCTAATTATGATTGTAATTGAAAGATTGAGGTTTGAATATCAAGGTAGGACTCAAATGGAGGAAAAACAGGGCTTCAGAATTCGTCTGGTCCGCTCGAGCGGAGAGTATCCGCTCGAGCGAGAAAATCACCTCTCAGCAAGTTTTCTTAAATTACTCTGTCCGCTCGAGCGGAGGAATTCCCGCTCGAGCGCAGAATTCACTCACTCAGCATTTTTGGTGGAATTGTGCTGTACTCGAGCGGCCAAAGTGGCGCTCGAGCGGAGGACTGACTTTCAGGAAAAATTCTGTGTTGCTCTATTTTCTGTGCTGTACTCTCTGGTCTTGTTAGAATATTTGTTTTGATGACTTGAGATGATTATATATTCGTAGAACAAAAGGGAACTAATTGTTAAGGATGTTGTGTGCAGGGCACACTTCTGAAGGCACTAGCGCGCCAACACATCGCTGTGAGTAATAGTACCTTATTAGACCTTCACTCAGTTTTTATTATTGACGTTGTGGTTATGTATTAATGTTATATCTTGACGTTACGGATTTCGTTGTCAAACTTGTGATGGTACGAAATATATGTACGCTACAAATGAACCATTATGCAATTGTGGATGTAAGTGGACCATTATGAAGGTTGTGAAGTTATGCACGTTGTATGTGAAATCCTGTGAACTTGTGAACTAATGTGGCTTAGAGCCATTTGTGAATCAATGTGGCCACGAACCCTAATGTGAAACTATGTGACCAAGGGTCATTTATGGCTTGTGAATCAATATGGCCAAGGGCCATTTGTGAATGATGAAATTATGAGGCCAAGGGCCGATGTGTGAAATATGAACGTATACTATTGTGAGCTTGTGAATCAAAAAGAACCAAAGGTCTATGTGACGAATTGTAAATTATGAACCCAAGGACTCTTTCCTGAATGTGTGAAGTTTTTCTTAAGCCAGGGACCACATTACGACGATTATGAACCGATTACGTTGTCCCAACAAGCTATACAGAGACAGACTGATTACATGATTTCAGCATTAATTATGTTTACAAGCATACTTGCACTATTGTTCACTGAGCTTGGCTCACTCCATATTATGTCTGTTTCTGTAGGTAACCAACCAGGAGGTCGATCTTAACTCGGCATCGCCATACTTTTGTCAGCCTAGGCACAGCCAAGCTTGGGGTCAGAACCCTGCTTTTGTGGAGTCTGTTAGATGATGGCTTACACTTTTGCTATTGGCTTACCTTCTTATGTACTTAATATTTTTGTTATACACCTCACCTCGGGGTTGGATTTGTATATGCATGTAAATAACTAACTCTCAAATGTATTTTGGCCTGTGATGTACTTGTCCTATGGGATGTTTTGATCCTGGCATAACTTAGTAGCTCAATGGATGGCATATTTTCGGATTTTATATCACTTATATTTACAGCTTCCGGTTAGGCCCCTATATGGAATCAGGTTGAGTGTCTTTTTCTGCTTAGGTCATGCCCAAACTTTTAGGGGCAGGTTTGGGGTGTGACAAGTGGTATCAGAGCACGAGTTGCTATCTCACACACGGGTCCATTGAGCTTTAGGGTGTCTAGAGCCTTAGGCATTTTGCATGACTAAGAGTGATGGCAACGTTAAGTGTCGTCTGATAATGCTAACAATTTTGAATTATGCCTTTGCCTATAATTGCTTGATCTGCAGAAATGGTGAGAACAAGGACAGATGAGCCGGAAGACGCTACATCAGCACGGTTGGATAGGATGGAGAGAATGATTATGGAGCTGGCCGAGACCCTACGACAACAACAACAACAGCAGCCACAACAGCAGCAACAGCAAGAACAACCTCCACCACCACCAATACCTCCACCGGTAGTACCAGATTACCATGCTGAAGACCGGACCATCACCCTTACTAAAGAGTTTAAAAAGATGAAACCGCCAGTCTTCAAGGGCGGAATAGAACCGATGAAAGCGGAGGCATGGGTATTGGGAATTGAGAAGTTATTTGAAGTCTTTCCTTGCACAGAAGCCCAGAAAGTGCAATTAGCTGCTTTCACCCTCGAGGATGAGGCTCGAAGATGGTGGATGCTCACAAGGACCGTACATCCAGAATTAACCTGGGATAGGTTTCTCGAATTGTTTTATGAGAAATATTTTCCCCAAAGTATGAGAGACAAGAAAGTGACAGAATTTGAAACCCTTAGACAAGGAAGTAAGTCCGTTGCAGAATACGAAGCTCAATTTGCAGAACTGGCACGGTTCGCGCCTCATATGGTTGATACAGACTATAAGAAGGCACGAAATTTGAAGGGGGATTGCGTGGTGCTATTTTAGACCGGGTCAATATGCTAAAATTACCCACATATGTTGAGGTGTTAGAAAGGGCTGTTATTGCAGAAGGAAATCTTGCGGCTCAGAACCGGACTGCAGAATGGAAAGGGAAGAGACAGAATAATCAATGGTCAAAGGGATCAGTTATTCCACCCGCTAAGAAGCACAACTCAGGGAACTTCAACACTACCACTTCTACTCAAAGTCCCACTCCGGTATGTCCAGACTGTGGAAGGCAGCATCGAGGGACTTGTCACTGGAAGACTGGAGCATGTTTTAAATGTGGGAAAACGGGACATTTGGTAAAGGATTGTCCACAATGGGCGCAACGAAAGGGCAATAGGTCTGCTACAAGTTCTGTGGGGTCTACACCAACCCCCAATGCGAAGGCGGCTCCCAAACCTAGTAATAACACAGAAACTGCAAGACAAGGTAGAGTGTTCGCTTTGATTCCAGGTGATGTGCAAAACACAGCAACAGTGGTGTCAGGTACATTTACTGTTTATGGTCATTCTGCGCATGTCTTGTTTGATTCTGGCTCCACTCACTCTTTTGTGTCGAAACTCTTCGCTCCTAATTTAGATAAAACTGAAGAAAACTTGTCTTACATGTTGTGTGTGTCCTCCCCCTTGGGAGAGTCTATGATTTGTGCTACTATATACCTAGCTTGTGAACTTCAACTTGGGGATATTCGGGTGTATGCTAACTTAGTACCTCTCGACATGACCTATTTTGATGTTATTCTGGGGATGGATTGGCTAAGTGATTATGGCGCAACTATAAACTGTGTGACTAAGCAAATTAATTTCTACCCTCCGGGGCACTCAGAGTCTATGGTTCAAGGGCAGGAAGTGATTTCGCCACCTTATCTGATATCTGCCGTGAAGGCTTGTAACCTAATTCGAAAAGGCTGTCAGGGGTATTTATGTAGTATTTTGGAAGGGCAAGGGATGAATGGGGGTATTGATGTGATTCCGGTGGTCCGTGAATTTCCGGATGTTTTTCCCGAAGACTTGCCGGGCCAGCTGATAGACCGAGAAATCGAGTTTATGATTGACGTGGCACCTGGAACCCAACCCATCTCGAAGACACCCTATAGGATGTCACCAGCTGAAATGAAAGAGTTAAAGATTCAATTACAGGATCTGCTTGACAAGGGATTTATCCGCCCGAGCGTATCTCCTTGGGGAGCGCCGGTATTGTTTGTGAAAAAGAAGGATGGAACACTTCGGTTATGCATCGACTATAGGGAACTGAATAAGGTGACAATTAAAAATAAGTACCCCCTACCAAGGATTGACGACCTATTTGACCAGTTACAAGGGGCACAAGTGTTCTCAAAAATTGATTTACGGTCTGGCTACCATCAATTGAAAGTTAAAGCCGATGATGTGGAGAAGACAGCTTTTCGAACCCGGTACGGCCATTATGAATTTTTGGTCATGCCCTTCGGAGTTACAAACGCACCAGCAGCATTCATGGATCTAATGAATCGTGTCTTCAAGCCCTATCTGGACGAGTTTGTGGTGGTTTTTATCGATGACATTCTTATCTACTCAAAGAGTGCAGAAGCTCATGAGGATCATCTTCGCCTAATTCTTCAAACACTCCGGGAGAAGAAACTGTATGCAAAGCTAAAGAAATGTGAATTCTGGCTACAAGAGGTGGCATTTTTGGGGCATGTGGTGACCAAGGAAGGAGTCTCTGTTGATCCACACAAAATTGAAGCAATTGTGAATTGGCCAACTCCTACTAATGTAACCGAGGTGCGAAGTTTCATGGGATTAGCTGGATATTACAGGAGGTTTGTTAAAAATTTCTCCAAAATTGCTGTGCCACTTACCCAACTGACACGAAAAGGAGTCGCATTCGAATGGTCAGTGGAGCGGGAATCCGCTTTCCAAGAATTAAAAACAAGATTGACTACAGCACCAGTTCTAGCTTTGCCATCCGGTACCGAAGGATTCATAATTTACAGTGATGCTTCGCATAAGGGGCTGGGTTGTGTACTAATGCAAAACGGAAGGGTTATTGCCTATGCATCTCGACAACTAAAACCCCACGAGAAGAATTATCCCACACACGATCTCGAATTAGCGGCAGTAATTTTTGCTTTGAAGATATGGCGGCACTATCTTTATGGTACAACCTGCGAAGTTTACACTGATCATAAAAGCCTCAAGTACCTGTTTACCCAAAAAGAGTTGAACATGCGACAACGGCGATGGCTTGAGTTGATTAAGGATTATGACTTGCAGATCCAATATCATCCTGGTAAAGCTAACACGGTGGCAGATGCACTTAGTCGGAAGAATATGGGGGACTTGGCAAATCTGTTGGTAGGAAAAGGGGAGTTGAGGATTGAATTGGATAAAATGAATATGGATCTAGTGGTACGTGAACAGGAGGCCAGGCTAGCAGCATTAAGAGCTCAACCCACCTTGCTGGAAGAGATTAAGTTACATCAACTGGAAGATGAGACCCTAAGAAAAATCCATGATGAGTTAGAGGTAAAACCAAAATTGGGGTTCAGTTATATAGATTCGGTGTTAAAGTTTCAAAATCGAATATGTGTTCCCAATGTGTTGGAGCTTAAACGGAAGTTGCTAGAGGAAGCGCATGCTTCGAGAATATCAATACACCCGGGAAGTACGAAAATGTACCGAGACTTAAAACAAAATTTTTGGTGGCCCAATATGAAAAAGGAGATCGCGGAATTTGTTTCTAAGTGTCTGCAATGTCAACAAGTAAAAGCGGAACATCAAAGACCAGCAGGGTTATTACAACCCCTTCCAATCCCGGAATGGAAATGGGAGCATTTGACCATGGATTTTGTGGTGGGGTTACCGAGGACTCCTCGAGGTATGAATTCGATTTGGGTCATTGTGGACCGGTTAACCAAATCTGCTCACTTTTTGCCTGTAAAGACTCAATATAATGCGGATAAGCTTGCAGTACTGTATATGACTGAAATTGTAAGGCTTCACGGTGTTCCAGTGTCAATTGTGTCGGATAGAGATCCCAAATTTGTTTCAAGATTCTGGCAAAGTCTACAGAAAGCTATGGGTACCGAACTTAAGTTCAGCACCGCCTTTCACCCTCAAACTGATGGTCAATCCGAGAGAACAATACAAACTTTAGAAGATATGCTCCGATTGTGCGTATTGGATTTTCAAGAAAGCTGGGAAACCCATCTACCATTGATAGAGTTCGCTTACAATAATAGTTACCATTCGAGCATCGAGATGGCACCTTATGAAGCTTTATATGGAAGACCGTGTCGTTCCCCTGTGTGTTGGGCTGAAGTTGGGGATAGGGCATTGTTGGGTCCTGAAATTGTGCAATTAACAACTGAAAAGGTTAAAATTATCCGGGAGAGGTTGAAAACGGCACAAAGCAGGCAGAAGAGCTATGCAGATAACAGACGAAGGGATTTGGAATTTGAAGTGGGTAGTTATGTGTTCGTGAAAGTCACCCCGTTAAAGGGACATCCAAGATTTGGGAGAAAGGGTAAATTAACACCCCGGTATGTTGGCCCTTTTCAAATTCTAGAAAGAGTGGGTTCAGTAGCCTACCGAGTGGCTCTTCCACCGAATATGAGTCAAGTACATAATGTGTTCCATGTTTCCATGCTTCGAGGATACATATCAGATCCATCTCATATCATAGACTACCATCAAATTGTGTTAGATGATAAACTAAGCTATGGCGAAAGACCACTTCGAATTTTGGAGCGACAAGTAAAGCAATTGCGCAATCGGGAAATTCCAATGGTAAAGGTAGAGTGGCAAGAACATTATGGAACTGAAGCTACTTGGGAAAAAGAAGAGGATATGCAACAACAGTATCCGTCTCTGTTTCTATTTTGAGGTAAAAGCAAGTTTAAGAGACCAAACTTTTTAAGGGGGGGAGAGTGTAATAACCCGACCCTCGTATATGATTCTGCTATATTTTAGTCCTTATTCGGTGCTTTCAAATATTTAAGGTGAACCTGCATAAGACTTTAAGTTAAGTATATATGTCCTAAGACTGGATACCTTATGAATTGAACATTATCTGTTACTATTAAGAGTGTTAAAACAGAAATTGGAAGCCTTAACAGCTTAAGTATTAGAAATTGATTGTCTATTTGTGATCAGCATAATTTTTAAGTAATATTAAGCATGTTTACGAAATTTCAATTTCGGAATGATTAAACGATTCAACTTCGTCTTATTCTCTTATAAGGTTATATCTATATATATATATGCCTAAGCTCTTGTTGACTTAGACTTAGAAGCAACTAAATATCTCCATAGAAGAGGGGAAAAACGTGAGAGTTGGGGAGAAGCTCTCCAAGTGAAGGATTTGGGGAATTTGGTGAAGATTGTCTAGATTACCCTTAAGGTATGAAAATTTCTTGATCTAACATCTCTTTCTTGCTCTTAATTTGGAATCCCCTTTGTGTTAGGAAAGCTAAGGTAGATGTTGAACATCTTATGTGATATTTGTGTTTTAGCATCAATTGAGTCTTGGGGAGGGGCCTTTATACTTTAAATCCTTGCTAACCCATGAAAATATGCATTTATGAGTTTGAATTGGGTAGTTCAATGAGTTTATATGTGTGTATGTGAAGTATGAAGTGAGGGAGGAGTGAGTTATGGAATTTAAGTGAGGATTGGACTCAATTTTGTGGAAAAAACCAATATATGTATATAAGATAATTGTGTGTTTAACTGGATTTGGAACTAAGGTAATCCTCAATTATGGTTGTAATTGAAAGATTGAGGTTTGAATATCAAGGTAGGACTCAAATGGAGGAAAAACAGGGTTTCAGAATTCGTCTGGTCCGCTCGAGCGGAGAGTATCCCGCTCGAGCGAGAAAATCACTCTCTCAGCAAGTTTTCTTAAATTACTCTGTCCGCTCGAGCGGAGGAATTCCCGCTCGAGCGCAGAATTCACTCACTCAGCATTTTTGGTGGAATTGTGCCGTACGCTCGAGCGGCCAAAGTGGCGCTCGAGCGGAGGACTGACTTTCAGGAAAAATTCTGTGTTGCTCTATTTTCTGTGCTGTACTCTCTGGTCTTGTTAGAATATTTGTTTTGATGACTTTGAGATGATTATATATTCGTATGAACAAAAAGGGAAACTCATTGTTAAGGGTGATTGTGTGCAGGGCACACTTCTGAAGGCACTAGCGCGCCAACACATCGCTGTGAGTAATAGTACCTTATTAGACCTTCACTTAGTTTTTATTATTGACGTTGTGGTTATGTATTAATGTTATATCTTGACGTTACGGACTTCGTTGTCAAACTTGTGATGGTACGAAATATATGTACGCTATAAATGAATCATTATGCAATTGTGGATGTAAGTGAACCATTATGGAAGTTGGTGAAGTTATGCACGTTGTATGTGAAATCTTGTGAACTTGTGAACTAATGTGGCTTAGAGCCATTTGTGAATCAATGTGGCCACGAGCCCTAATGTGAAACTATGTGACCAAGGGTCATTTATGACTTGTGAATCAATATGGCCAAGGGCCATTTGTGAATGATGAAATTATGAGGCCAAGGGCCGATGTGTGAAATATGAACTTATACTATTGTGAGCTTGTGAATCAAAAAGAACCAAAGGTCTATGTGACGAATTGTAAATTATGAACCCAAGGACTCTTTCCTGAATGTGTGAAGTTCTTAAGCCAGGGACCACATTACGACGATTATGAACCGATTACGTTGTCCCAACAAGTTATACAGAGACAGGCTGATTACATGATTTCAACATTAATTGTGTTTACAAGCATACTTGCACTATTGTTCACTGAGCTTGGCTCACTCCATATTATGTCTGTTCTGTAGGTAATCAACCAGGAGGTCGATCTTAACTCGGCATCGCCATACTTTTGTCAGCCTAGGCACAGCCAAGCTTGGGGTCAAAATCCTACTTTTGTGGAGTCTGTTAGATGATGGCTTACACCTTTGCTATTGGCTTACCTTCTTATGTACTTAATATTTTTGTTATACACCTCACCTCGGGGTTGGATTTGTATATGCATGTAAATAACTAACTCTCAAATGTATTTTGGCCTGTGATGTACTTGTCCTATGGGATGTTTTGATCCTGGCATAACTTAGTAGCTCAATGGATGGCATATTTTTCGGATTTTATATCACTTATATTTACAGCTTCCGGTTAGGCCCCTATATGGAATCAGGTTGAGTGTCTTTTTCTGCTTAGGTCATGCCCAAACTTTTAGGGGCAGGTTTGGGGTGTGACATTTCTCTTGGTTTTTCTTAGATTCTTACACATTTTCCCAACTTTTCCCCCTTTTCCCTTTGATCTTTTGTCTCCTCTTTATTTTCTCTCTCCTACGGTTTTGGTTTTTGTGATTTTCACCCCCAAAACACCCAACCACTCACTTTTTCTTCACTTTTCAACTCCTCTCTATGGCCAGTGACGAAGTACCTATTCCCGACCCCGCCGCAGGTATCAATGCTGCCCTTGGTGCAGATATAGAGGAGGAGGAGGCTGCTGTATTACTTTTCCTTGCAGAGAGACCCTTTGATGCGACTACATACTAGCCGCGTACACATGTGCCACCCCCAGGCGGCATCTTGTGATTTGAGGGCTTCATCCCAAGGCTAGATAAGGACACTCTACTGCGAGAGCCCATGGAGCATGTATCTGCTGACTGTTCCATGGTACGCAACTTTTCCCCTTATTTTACTTTGTGCATAAGTTGAAACTGATGAGCAAACCACTCGTCTCTGCTATACATATACTGATAAAACTTCCAATTGATAAGTGGTAGCCAGAAGGATAGGCAGCTATGGCTTCATATCTGGCCCCTGGCATTGGTACGAGCGGCTTCCTGCAGAGGTCTGTACTTTAGTTGATATTGTTGGCTTTGGGCCCTTCTGCTCTAGGTTCATATAGATGAGGGCCGAGTCTTGGCTTTATGGGGCCCTAGTAAAGATATGGTGGGATACCACTGACTCATCCCACTTCTCTTCAACCGGGGAAATGACGTTAACCCCATATGACTTCTCGATGCTGACTAGTTTGGGGATTGGGGTCGGCGGCCCAGTCCCTTTTTATCCGAATATGACCTAGTGGAGAGCCGCATTGCTCCAGCTTCTCGGGGCAATCCCAGGTACTACCAGCCACGGGATGGTGCGCTATAGTTGGTTTTTGGAGCACTTTTCCGGCACTCAGCCAGCTATTGCAGATAAGGTTACCCAGTACACCCGCGGCTTCCTCATATATCTTCTCAGTACTGCCCTGTTTGCGAATAGGGAAAATACCGTAGGATTATACATTCTAGGGGCATTGGTACACCTTCCGCAGGTGGTGGAGTATGATTGGGGTGGCGCCGGCCTGGCCACCTTATACTGCTACATGAGCTCCGTCTCCCGTCGCAAAGCGGATTCACTCAGCGGCTACATGAGGGTTTGGGAGGTATACCCTACACTCACCTTTCTGATATGCTTTACATTCTATTCACTGTTGCATCTCATGTTCATCTGATCTATTTTCTTATGTCTTTTGTTTGCCTTTTGTTTGAGTGACGCCGTAGGTTCTACAACTCGCGGTTCGAGTGACGCCGCCTTGTAGCCCAAACCTTCTTATACTTCCGCCACTTCTTTGACATGATCACGACGGACCAGGTAACAAAACACCAGTCTTTAGTTGTTAGCTACTGTAAGCATATTACACTATTCCACACTACACGATCATTTTCATGCTGTTACATCTGTACCGTATTGCCATTCTCATACTGTACTGACTTCTGACATTGCACTGATTTCTGACGCCGCACTGTCATTCTCACACTACACTAACATCTGACACTGCACTGATTTCACATTGCATTAGCATTTGACACTGCATTGATTTTCTCATGCTGCACTGACATCTGACATTGCACTGATTTCACATTGCATTAACATTTGACACTCCACTGATTTCCTCATGCTACACTGACATCTGACACTACACTGATTTCACAGGTTGACTGGCACCCTTGGGCGGGCATTCCCCAGGTGTCGAGGACGACCTACGCTGTTTCCTGGCATGCCTCCACGATGAGGATCTTGTTCCAGGGCCCCTTTGGCTGAGCATACTACCTAAGAGAAAGGTTCATTCGCCAGATACGAGGCGTTACTGACCCCGACATTCCACATCCTCCTCCTCCGGCATGAGGGTAGTGGATGATCTACAGAATGGTCCTCAGCTCGACCTCTTGATCATAGGCGAGGACGACAATCGTCATCATGAGCCTAGCGATTTCACTACCTTCTTACACACTCGGGTGATGGCGCCTCTTACCCCATGCATGGCTTAAGTTGTGCTGGAGGTTACTGCTACTGCTGCGGATGTGGCTGGTGATGCCCCTGCTAGAGGTGCCCTTGCCATTACTCCCATTCTTGAATTTTTTGTGATCCCCACCAAGATCGTATACATGCGTCTGGATGGAGTGATCGAGCAGATCCCACTTGAGCACATCGAGGAGAGAGACCGCAGGCTAGTGTTTGCTCCTGGCGTTAAGCAAGTACACATTCCTTCATGCTAGTCTATACTTGCACTTTAGCTTATTTGCTACCATTTCTATTCATTGTCTACTATTACCTCTGTCTGCCTTTCTCAAATTCTATTCTTTTTAAGATACCCCGAGCATTTGGTGCAGAGCTCCTTCAGATGATCGACCGACTACTCCTCATGGTATGGAAAAGACAGACTGCCTTAGTCACCTATGGGATCGAGGTATATTCTATTTGCAGTCTATTGTTGTTGCCATACTATACACTTATGTTCACTCCTACTGATATCTATCCTCTTTTCAGCTTGAGCTGGCACCAGCAGTGCCTGCAGGACCTTCCCCAGCCAGTAGAGGGAGACGGGGCCCAGTGAGAGGCCAAAGAGAAGCCGATTGGGGGAGAGGTCAAGTGAGGTAGCGCTCGCCTTCTGAGATGTCTTTTGGCAGATCCACGACCCCCAGGACGAGGGAGAGGAGATTCACTTACAGTCGAGTAGCCCTAGCGATGACAATGATACACCTCCTCGCAACCGAAAGGGAAGAGAGCTAGGATGGGCTGCTGATAACGATGATGATTTTGCTTTTGTTTTGCTTTTGCTTTCATTTTGCTATGTAGTTAAAAAACTAGCTTCGGATAAACCTTTTGTTTTTGAAGACTTTTTTTTTGTTTTGTTTGTAAAGCAATGATCGCGGTTGGTCCCACCAGTTATAAAAGACAAGTTTTGTTGAATGATCTCTTTGCACAATATGATGAACAACATTTGCATGTGATGAACGGTGTAACCCTTGCATCGTAACCTTTGGAACTGTGAATGCTTTGTTCTTGAATTGATTCATGAATCGGATAAAAAACCCACAACTGGACAAAATGTAAAATACAACTTGATAATAGAAAAATGAAACAAAACAACTAAAAAAATACTAAAAAATACTTGATAAAAAAAAAAAAAAACAAGACTCAAAAGAAGTCGTGGTCTACCCGAACAAAGGCCAGCTTCTGCTATAACTGCACTGAACTGGACCAGCACTGAGACCCAGGGGCTTCATTGATGCACGGCCGGCTATCAGTGTGATGTCGGTCAGTGCTGTCCAGCTGTCATGCTCAGTTCGTTTTCAAACTCTACAAATAGTGCTCCCATGCAGTTTTTCTAGCAGAACCGCAAGTCTTTGATATTTTTCTCTCAAGATGGAGATGTTACTTGTCAATAGGCTCTGAGACTGGATAGCCACTTTGGATGGCTTGGAAAAGGTGCATTTATGTAGTTTCAGCCTAAACGCCCTTTTTTCTTTGAGTTGCACTTCTTTTTGCTTTCCATTCCTCCATGTGCAGTTTGATGTTGGAACCCAGTCATACATGTCTTTAGCTTCAGGGGATAAGAAATATGCCCGACAATTAAAGAATTTTAGGCACTAATGGAATCTCGACGCGATGAGGAAATCATACCTCAGCCCCACTTTGGCCACGTCCAAGCTTTGGGACGGACGTATGAGCTCACTCTACACGAGGCTCGATCTTTGGTTCACAATGGAGAGCTGGATATTCCCAGTTTGATTCATCGATTTTCTGACGTCGGTGACCAAGGCGACCTTTTCTGGCGGGTTTTCAGCAATACGCCCTTTGCTTATATATGCTTGCTCATTTCCTTCTTACCCCAAGTCTCGGCAGGTCTCGCATTCAGTTGGTCAAAGTGGCCCAAGGTCTGGAAGAAGGCAAGAGTTGCATTGGCTTGGTGTTGGCCGAGACTTTGATAGGCTTAGACGCCTTTCATCGACGAGAGACTACCAGATTCACGGGGAGTCCACTACTTCTTTAGGTAATGTTTCCCACCCTTTCTCATATCTGTTTCTCACATCACTTGGCACTCATGCTCTATTTTTCTCTCAAAACCCTTTTCCTTACTTTTCTCTCAACATACATCTCTCTAGTCTTTAATCTCTTTTTTCTTTCATCCCTTCCCAGGTGTGGCTTATGGATAAGCTGAAGGTAGCAGACTCTTGCCTTGAGTACTCAGCCCAGGCTATTTCTTCTTCCACCGACTAGTGGATTTCCCGAATGAGGGATGGTGGTGCCACTGGATGTGCAATAGGTCTGCAGTTGACATAGCTTGCCTTGCCCCTGGCTTAATTTTACCGAGACAAGCTACAGTATGACTCACAACCTGGATTCAGCTGATCAACCTCACACACTATGTATTGTACTTTCCTTTCCGGTTCAGATGTTAGTTTGGGCATGATCAGATCCGCCCAAAGGAGGAGGTAGAGTACCTGGTTTCATTCCCCATCCGAGGTTCACATTTGGCTAGCTACCTCACTGCTTGGAGGATGAGAGAGCTTCTGGCCCCTGCCCCCAGTTTCAATTGCGCCCTTTCTAGTGAATGATGGGCTTGGCTCAAGGATGAGGCACAAACTGGGCCCACTTTGGCATCAGAAGCTTCCACAAGCACGAGTGGGGAACGCAGGAGCACCTGACTCATCTATGCCCCTAGTTTATTGCTTTGACCTTTCTTTTCAAGTTTTTATGATGTAAGAAAAGCAACTTTGATTTGTATCAGAGAGTTGGAGAACTTTATGTTGAAATCAATGAAATTAAAGTTGTAAGCACTGAAAATTTTCCTTTTGGTCCAAAAGTGGTCTAAGTTGTAAAAGGAAAATTTTGTACAAAATCAACTTTTATTAAAACTTTCCAAAACCATTTTCGAAAAGGAACACCACTTGACACGCCGCGGAATCAATCGTCAAGTGTACAACCTAAATCAAAAGATCGCAAATTGCCCCTTGACTGAATAGCACTGCTCTACACTATAACCGACTCTTCTCTCAGAGTAAAGATCACAACCGAACCCTCAAGTAAAGAACAAACAAAGATGACCTGATCAGACACATGGACAGGAAAGTTGAGTTGAAGGTGATTACGGTTGGACTTCAAAATGAAGTTGTCTACGTATCTCGAAGATGGGAATTAGGCCTTACGTAGTTCGGTTCAGGTTCACTCGAGTATTAACACTCTCCTTTTGCGCTCTAACTTTTGCCACGGCCGCCCTTTTGGGTTTTCAACTTTGCAAGCTCAATTTTTCTTTGTTTCTAATTTTTTTATGCTCTAACTTTTGTCTAGGTCGCCCTTTTGGGTTTTTGCCTAGCAAGCCTCTCAGGGATAGTATTTCTTCAACTTATCCATGTTGATCGGTTGGGAAAATTCCAAGTCATCCAGGTTCATGAGAATAACAGCTCCACCCAACCAGATAGTTTTGATGATGTAAGGACCAGTCCAATTGGGCCTGAACTTGCACCTAGGATTATGGATGGGAGCTCGGTTGTCTTTCAGCACCATATATCCCTCTTTGAGATTTCGGGACTTAACCTTCTTGTTAAAAGCCCTAGTAATCCTACGTTGATAGCTCTGAACGGTATGAGCTTTCAGTTTTCTCTCGTCAAACAACATCAACTCTTCAAACTGCTTTGTTGCCAGTCGTCTCTGCTATCTGACACTCAGCCATAACTCGTTGCGATGGGACTTTTATTTCAATTGGCAGAACAGCTTCCATTCTATAGACGTGAGAATAAGGAGTTGCCCCTGTAGACTTCCGGATTGAAGTTCTAATGCCCCAGAGTGTGAATGGCAATTTATCTGGCTAGTCCTTATAGGTCTCAACCATCTTCTGTAGAATATTCTTGATGTTCTTATTGGAGGTCTCAACCATAGTGGACCAGTAGTAACCTTGCCTGAGAATCTTTCGGGCTAACATTACTCCATTCATGTGCGCTTCACACTCTCTTCCATGGATGGCCTCCATCAGGCGCTTTGATTTCTCTTCTTCGATACACAACTTGTGCATTTCCAAATGACCTCTTTTGTATAGTTTACCTCTGCAGATGATAAATTGGACGGCTATTCACCGTATTTCCCTTTTGTCCTTGGCATTCGCCCCTGGTGGATAAATCTCCTTTTCCAAGAAGTTCCAAATATCGTAGTACCAAGGGTTTCTGTCTTGTACTTCATCTATTACGGCGATAGTCTCGTAAGCCGGCGTGTATCTCTACTCAATGATGATCGAACGCATCCGAACTCCAAGAAGGATGTCTATCATAGAAGATGGAGTTGATAAAAGGTCAGCGAACCTGTTATTCTCTCTCAGTAGATGCGTGAAAGTCAACTTTTCAAACCTAGGAATCAGAACATCCAGGGTTTGGTGATAAATCTTCATCTTTTCTTCCTTGACTTTCCATTCTCCATTTGCTTGAGAAACAACTAGGTTCGAGTCCCCAATAACATCCAACCTCTTTGCCCCTAGTTTGAGGGCAGTTTCCAAACCAGCGATACACGCCTCATACTCTGCTTTGTTGTTGGAGACCTTGAACCAGACTTTGAAGGCTAGAGGTATATGGGAGTCGTCAAGTGCTATCAGCAACACAACTATCCCATAACTGTACTAATTGGATGCTCAGTCAAAGTACATTGTCCAAGTCTCCTCCTCAGTTTGTAGAATGGCTTCATTTGGGAACAGGTATTCTATCGCATCATCTCCTTCTACTAGGTGATCTGCCAAGAATTCCACTACGGCTCTCCCTTGACCGACTTGCGGGTAACATACTTGAGATCAAATTTGAAAAGGAGAACAACCAATAGGCTAGCCTACCCGTCAACGCTGGTTTCTCAAAGAGGTATTTGATAGGATCTAATCTCGAAACCAAATTACGGAGTGAGCTAACAAGTAGTGCCTCAACTTTCTGGTAGCCCATACCAAGGCTAAGCAAGCTTTCTCCAATGGAGTGTAGGGGGTCTCATAATCCAGCATTTTCTTGCTCAAATATTAGATGGCCTTCTCCACCCTGTCTTCAGATTCCTGAGCAAGCATGCATCTCATTGTTGTGTCCGTTACTGATAGATACAGACTCAAAGGCTTCCCCAGCTCTGGTGGCAATAACACAGGCAGATTCTGAAGGTACTGCTTAATCTGCTCAAAAGCAAATTGACATCAATCATCCCATCAGAATTTCTTTTCCTTTCTTCAGGAGACCAAAAAGTGGTTCACAAGCCAAGGTTAATTTAGAAATAAACCGTCTTATGAATTGCACTTTACCTAAAAGCCTCGCACCTCCTTTTTAGTCCTTGGTGGTAGCATTTCTAGGATGGCCTTGATTTTGAAAGGATCTACTTCGATGCCCTCTGTGTGTGATTAAGAAGCCCAGCATTTTCCCTACTGTTACACTAAAAGTACACTTCTACGGATTCAACCTCAGCCTATATTCTCTGATTCCTTGAAAGAATTTCTTCAAGGCGATGTAGTGGCCGTCTCTTTCTTTGGACTTAACAATCATGTCATCCACGTACACCTCGACGTCTTTGTGGATCATATCATGCAGAATAGTGGTTGTAGTCCTTTGATAGGTAGCCCTGGGATTCTTCAGCCCAAACAGCATAACCCGATAGTAGTAGGTACCCCATGGCATAGTAAATGCAGTTTTCTTTATGTCCTCAGGCGCTATCAGAATCTGGTTATACCCAGAAAACCCGTCCATGAAGGATAGCAATGCATAGCCCGCAGTGAAGTCCACTACCTCATCGATGTGTAGCAAAGGGAAGTCGTCCTTTGAACTAGCTCTGTTCAATCCCTGAAGTCGAGAAGACTCTGATTTTGCCATCCTTCTTTGGGACTAGAACAATGTTGGCCAACCAAGTTGGATATTCAGATACTAACAAAAAGCTACTTCGATCTGCTCGGTGACCACTTCTTTAATTTTCAATGCCTAATCCAGACGGATTCTTCGCAACTTCTGCTTGACGGGCCGGGCCTCGGGGTCAAGAGGATCCGATGTTATACAATCTCAGGATCGATTCTAGGCATGTCTTCGTAGGACCACATGAAAACATTTGAAATCTTTTAATAAAGCGACTAGCGCTCGTGCTCCTCCGAAGATAACGTGGACCCTATCTGGACCAAACGCGGATTCTTCAGTACCCATATTAATAACAATGATTTCATCGGCACAGGTTTTTGCAAACCTCTCCTCCTCTCGATTAATCAAGTTTTTCAAAACCAGAGGAATTCTTTCCTCTTCGTTTTCATTAAAATTCTGAAAATCTTGGTCAATGCAATAAACAAGCAGCACAGAGAAATACTCAGAATCAGCAGTGACATTCTCATTTATAAGATCCAGCTCATCCAGCTCTTCTTTTACAACTGACTCAAAAGCAAAAGAAAAAGAGGACCTAGACAAGACCTTGGCATCTAGGTTATCACCCCCACGAATACCGGACTCAGACTCAGAAGAACCAGAATCTAATTCTGACTCCACAGACTCTGTGGAATCAGATTCTGGCTTATTACCCGACTCAAAACTAGACAAGTAGCCCTCCTCCAACTGCCAAACAAGAGATGGTGCTTCAGATACATCCAAAATGCTGCGAGACAGGTTCACACCCGGTTGGTCCCCGATCATGGAGATGGTAAGGTTATCCCCCAAGCTCTCTAAGTCGCCGGAGGATTTAATGAGACATGCCAGTGCTACCCCTACTCTAAGCTCGCTATTGTCCGAGTCACTTTCTATGCTCTGTCCAACTTCAGTACTGGGTTCACCCTTTTCCTCGGCATAACTTGGTTACAACTACAGGTCGAAGAAGATTTCGAATCCGAGGACACACTACTTTGCAGAATTCATCCAGGGCTTGAGAAAGCCGCAAAATGGGAAGTCTTCACCCTTCCAAACAAAGTGACCATTCAGCGTTCCCCGGATCGGCCTGTGAACAAGCTCATAGTGTTTCCCAGCTTGCTTGGCTCTGGCCCTGCTAGCCATCTCTTTTCTTTTCCTGACTCAATCCTGTTTGGTGGGTATATACCCAGACCAAAGACATGTGGATTATGCGGCATATCAACCAATGCTGTGACACCTTTTCGGCCACTTTTTCCAAGCCCCATTCCCGGCACATGTTCCAGCTTATTCATGAAATAGATTGATTGGACATTGACATACATGCCCTCATCAGTTGCCAAGACGTTTTTCACCACTCGGGCCTCGGCCAGACTAAGCCCTGAAAGGAATACATCCTCCTTGCCATGAACGATCTCCAGAATGGTGTGTAGTTACCTCTAGCGGAGGATGTACGGATGAATCCCAAACACAATCGCCACTCATTTCCTGTGAGTGTATTTTAGCATTTGGTTGAGGGTAGAAGAGACTGCTTTCACAAGGTGCAGCCAGGGCCTCCCTAATAGTAAGTTCAAAGTGATCGGCACATCTAGGACATGGAACTCGACATCCTGTTGAGCTGGGCCCACCTGAACTCGGATTTGTACTGTGCCCATAACCTCCTTGCTTGTGCTATCATATACCCGAATCACATGGGCTGTGGGCACGAAGTCTGCTAGTTTCAGGCCAATGGCATAAGCTGTGCGAGAAGGACAGACATTGATAGCAGACCTGGTGTCCACCAACGCCACTGGCACCCATTTTTCTCTGCACTCAACAGATATGTACAAGGGTTTGTTGTGTGCTGAGCCTTCTAGTGGCATTTCTTTCTCGGAAAAGGTTAGGGTTGGGCTGGCACCACCTGGGAAGACCAGTCCCATAGACTATTCAAGAATAGTGTCAATGGATAGTTTAGCTTTGTCCATTGTTGATAATACAGCTGTAACAAGTCCGCGGGGGACCTCGATGGTACAGTTCGGACTCGTCTTGTCATGGTTCTTAATCTGAACCAAAGAGTCCAAATCCGGCAAATCGTTTTGAGAAAATAGATTTTGAAAGAAGTGCCAAACATGGACTGCTTCGCCAGATACAGAGTCCCCACCTAAATATTTTTTATGGGGGAATTTAGGAAACCCTGACTCGGTGCCAAAGGCCACGTGTCCGTCATCACCAAAGTTGCCTCGGCTCGGGAACTTGGGTACGATTGGGGAAGGTCAGCTATGAGCACCCCCTCTCGCCCGATCCGAAGATCGGCCTCTACTAACCATGATATCCAATTTTGAAAACATTATGTGTTCTTGTTCCGGTTATTAGCCTAGAATTACTATGTTGTGCGCACAACAAACAAGTATAGACTAGATCGCCTAATTTGGAACAAAACATTGCATATCCGTTTGTTTGGAAATGTTTGGAATTTGCTACTCGCAAGTAGGCTAAAACACGGATTTCAATGAGTTGTTCCAACTCAAACAATCCAACCTTCACCCACAGGCATTCAGGCAGTTATATCACGTAAGCAACTAGCCACATGGTAAGCATGCTGTCATGTTAACATTCACACTCATGTGAGATGCTAAAGCATAAAATACTTACAGTGTACTCCGTGCCAAACAGTAAACTAGTTAGCAAACATGCGTGACCCTAGTTCATGTAAATGGCTAATGCAACGCATACAAATGTCGCTAGAATAGGCTCGGCTAATCTAAGAATGACATGTGAAAATGCACAAGTAGCATGTATTCAAGTTAGATTTGAAATACTTATGCAGTTAGTATGATGCGCCGAGCCCGGTGCATGCAATACTGATGAATGATGCACGCATGCATAGCATAAGGTATGCTAAAGTAAACATGCCCTAAACTAACCATCCAAAGCAGGTAAGTAAAAGGGGAAAGAAGTGGGGGTTGGAAGACATGCACACACGCACCCACACTTATTACAAATTTGCCCTCGCTCGGAGGGACCGAAAGAATAATACAATTTAACTAACCAACAAGCTAATTAAATATTACAACCAATTAATTAATTGACATAATCAATTAATATAATTAAGCAGTAAACAGCAGCCTCGGGAAGAGGGTCCAATGCATGCGCGCTCGGTTCCCTCGGAAAGTCACTACCATGCACAAGATGCCTCTGCTTTGGCTGTTATCCTCCTCTGAAGACTGCACAAGTCCCAGGGTTGCAATTCTGAGTGCTGTAGAACACCACCGGCTGAAGGGATTGGTCACTGGCCATGTATAATGGTCACCGGCCACAAAATAATCCATCGGCCAACAATGGATGGCCAGTCGGCACTGAAGATGGCCGGCTGGCCAAATCTTCCTGCAAAAACTGGTTTGACAGCAGCAGAGGATAGAACTTGGCATGGCAATGCATTTCAAGCAATGTACGCACCAACCACACTCCTTATCATGTGTATGACTCAAAGGGGGATGAGCCTCGATTCTCGGACCACCAATCACGCATTTCCATGCATGATGGCCCAAAGAATCAAGTGTGCATGTTGATATGGAATGCAATGCACATAATCAAGCAAATTGAACTCAACCTCTATCACAAGCAATTCAAGAGGTAAAGCATGCATGCCAATGTAATGCAATCCTAAGCATGCTGACTAGTATGCAACATGGACAATGCTAAGAAGCATACAAGGCATACAATGGTCATGCAAGACATAAGGCATGAGACAATGCAACTACAAGTATGCAAGGCACAATGTGGGTGTTCAAGCATGCAAGCAAGCATGTGACTTCATTCAATCATGCAACTCCAATCATGCAATAACACACAAATATGCAACAACATACAAGGTGGGCATACAACCACATGCAAAGGGGTGGGCTTAAACTAACATGGGTAGCTTGCAAGCTTGCCAAAATCAGTGGCCAATACTATGGAAGTGAGGTCCAACACACACACGCATGCATGCAAATATGGTCCAACACTTAAGCACATGAAGACAACTTGTAAGCACAAAAACATGGACTAATGACATGCAACATAAGCTCTGAAAATCATGTTAAAATGGTGCCAAACCAAGCCAACAAGACAAGCATAAGCATGCAATTAGAGGTCCAAAACTCAAGGCAAGCTAAGGAGGTATTGAACTACCCTTAGCAAAACCAAACATGGCATGAATTGAATGACCAAAATCAGAGGTTTAGGATGTTGAAACATAACTAAAAACACAATGACATGGCATCCTAGGTCCTAAACAGGATGGCATGCATGGAGGCCTAAACATGGAGCATGAGATGACAACCTTATGAAACATTAAAGGGACATCAAATGCAAGCATATAAGCACATCATGAGGTCTGACATAACATACTAAGTGATTCCAAACCACTGAAACAAAGCAAGGATGGCATGCTAGAGGGGCCAATGCTTAAGGCATACAAGAGGGATTGCATGGTAGCTATACAAAGCAAATCATGGATGACCCAAACAACCAAAAAGTCCTCAAGCACACTAAAATATGCATAAAAGCTTCACAAAGCTTGGCCAAAATACATGAGCATGGTAGTCTAAATGCTATGCATGTATTGAGGCAAATCATGGCATTACAAGGCATGTATGCTAAGCAAGCATGGTGTACCAAAACCAACTAAACACAATGCTATATTATGACATAATAAGCATGAAAATCAGTCAAGGCATGGCCAACATGAACCTAAACATGGTGCTCACTAAAGAGGCAAAAATGGCCCTTTTCAAGGACAACAAGGAGAGGGGTGGCCCTCTCCTTCCTAGGACCTCAAGGCACCATCCTCACCTCTGAAATCCCTCAAGATTTCAGTGGTGAGGAGGCCCAAACACAATGTCCCGGAGCTCAACCAAAATGACAAAACAAAGGCCAAACAAGCCTTAAGAGGGGTCAAACAACCCCAAAGCTTAAAACACCCTTAACAAACTATTTAGAACAGACAAAAACAAGACTTTTATATGTTATATGCTAAGCTCAAAAACAGATGCAAGATAGGCTAAAAAGCTTTGCAAAAATGGGGTAAAAAGGGACAAAAGTCTTACCCTTGTAGACCCTCTTCACAAACAATGTTCCAGCAGCTCTTTTGGTTCCAAATCAGTCCAAAAGCTTCAAGGAAAGACCTCTGGTACCTCAGCAACCAAGAAAAGGTGTGATGGTGGGTGTTTGTGTACAAAAAGACTAAACACACACTAAACACAAGAGAGAGAGAGATATAGAGATAGAGGATATATGTAAACCCTAACCCTAAAGCTCAAGCTCTGAAAATGTTGTCTAAGTTGTGTCTAACCTTAAACAGAGAGAAGAAGCTCTCTTATAGACAATTTTGTCTTGTAAAGCTTCCAAAGGAAGCTAACAAGAGGGAAATCCCTCCATATACGTGTATGGAGGGGGTGAAGTGTATGCCAGCTGCACAAAAATATCTGTAAAAGCAGATGCACAGTAGTCGGCCGGCCAAAAATGCAATTGACCAAAGAAAGATAGCCGGCCGGCCATCTATAGTGCCGGCTGGCCAAACATTTGGCCGGTGGCAACAAAACACAGCCGGTGGCCTCAAGCCATGGCCGGTGATGGGTAGGGATAGTCAACAAGCCCTACCCTGCCCCTCAAAGGCAAAACACAAGTGTTTGGTGCAAAACCAGACACGAAACAGTTGAGTCGAGAGATCCTGAGGCAAGGCGTGTAGCCGAGACCTCCGGGAACTTAAGACGAACACAAACATGGATGATCACCGAGTGTTCAAGCGGTGACGTCCAAGTCTTGAGGACTGTCAAAAATGGGGTGTCTACAGTTGCCCCTCTTTGACAGAACTCGAAAGTCATAACAATGACGGAGTGAATGTCAAAGCCCAGAGACGACCCATTTTTGACAAGGCCGAAGACTTAGACAAAGCATGCAAGACAAAAAGATATGCGCCCGAAGGCAGGGGCAAGATGCAAGACAATGCACAAAGCCGGGCATAACTTATGATCATGCAAAGAAAGCTGTAACGAAGCATAATATGCGACAGTTTAAGCTAGCATACACCAAACTACACTACAATGCAGAGATGTATGAGAATATGTATTCTCGATACGTTCACTCGAGAATACAATACCTGTGTGGTTCGTCTGGTTGCACCAGCCTCAAATGAACCGTACATACAATATCGTGCCTGAAAAAAGCAAACTTAACAGGTACAATATTGTTAGCAACATGCATGACAATGCAAAATGATATGCAATATATACAAAACTATGTATAATAATGCAAATGAAAATGCAATATAATTAAAACAATGCAAGTGAATGCAATGCAATTGAATCATGATCCAATCATGAGCGGTTCAAAACCACACAAATGTCAAATAGATTGATGGAAGTGACAAGTCCGTCTACCATAGAAAAGGTGCCGCAACCCTCAAAGCGCGTACACATGCAGAACTATGAGTGATGTAGACGGACAAAGAACAAGTATTGGGTGGAATGACATAAGTGGGGAAACAACCCGCTAACGAAAGACAATGATCCTAATGCTGGATGCAAAAATTACACTACAATGTAATATATACAGTGGATATGGCATGCAGCCAAACCAAATCTTGCCTAGGAAAGGCATGGACACATACAAGCCATGTCTAACACAGAAAAGGTGCCGCCCCCTCAAACCAAGTTCATCAAGGAATAGGCGCGTACACATGCAGAACTGTGCTTTAACGTGAAAAGTATGAGCACATACCAAACCAAGCTCAACAAGGAAGGTGCGAGCCATGGATGGAGGTGATGATGTAGGATGCATGAAGCTACAATGTGATATTTACAATATGCAATGGAATGGAATAGATACGATGGATAAGGCACGCAGGCCAAACCAAATCTTGCCTAGGAAAGGCATGTACACAAACGAACCGCGTCTAACACAGAAAAGGTGCCGCAACCCTCAAACCAAGTTCATCAAGGAATAGGCGCGTACACATGCAGAACTGTGCTTTGACGTGAAAAGTATGAGCACATACCAAACCAAGCTCAACAAGGAAAGGTGCAAGCCAAAGATGGAGGTGATGATGCAGTGAATGCATGCAAGCTACAATGCGATATTTACAATATGCAATGGAAGGATATTTACAGTGGAAATGCATGACATATGCACTATATTAAATGAAATGCATGACATATGCACTATTTACAATGAAATGCATGACATATGCATTATTTACAATGAAATGCATGACATTGCACTTTTACAATGAAGCATGACATATGCACTATATTATAATGAATGCATGACATATGCACTACATACAATGATGCATGACATATGCACTATTTACAATGAATGCATGACATATGCACTATTTACAATGAAATGCGTGACATATGCACTATTTTTTTTGTTTTTGTTTTTTTTTTTTTGAAATGCTAATTATGCATGAAATGCATGTTGCATGGAATGCGTGACAACGCAAGTCGCTTGAAATGCATGACAATGCATGAATTTTTTTTTTAATGTGCGACAACGCGCGGCTTGAGATGCATGGAAATGCATGAACTTTAAACGTGCGGCAACGCGTGGCTTTTGAAATGCATGGTACTGCAAATGAACTATGCACATCAATGCACCCAAGGTCTTGCACCTTCCAAGGATTTAAGGTCTCCTAGACCGTCTGCTGGGGAAATGCATAATAATGCAAGTGAACTTAGAATGCGTGACAACGCGTGACTTTGAAATGCATGACAATGCATGTGAGTTTGAAATGCATGACAATGCAACCGAGCGGTTTTAAGGTCTCGCCAGACCAAGCGGGTTTAAGGTCTCGCCAGACCGTGCGTGCATAGGGTAGTGTGATGCGCAAAATAGCGCGATTGAATGCATGCAAAATGCAATGAGATGCGCAAAACAGCGCGATGCACAAAATAACGTGATGAAATGCATGCCAAATGCAATGAAATGCGCGGAACAGCGCGATGGATTCGAAATGCACATGGGGCAACTTTCGAATCTTGGACAATGACAAAAGGATACGAAAAGGATACACCTTGCACGAATGCGAGTGCCACGCACAGAAGACACGGCCGAGGTTGAAACGGAGGTCGGTTGAGCTTGGAAATGCACTGTTCTTGTACTGTCTTAAGCAATGAAGGTCCCAAACCACTCATTTGACCTAACAAGGTTTAGGAGACTCACCGGCTGGAAGGGGGAGCCACCGGCCATCCACCGGCCACAAAACATTACCGGCCAAATGTTTGGCCGGCGGCGAAAAATGTAGCCGACCGGCCAAAAATGCCTGATTCGGGGTAGTTTTGACTTTCGCCTTCGGTCTTTTAAAATAGGGTTTCAAACCCTATATTCTTACTTCCCTCTAGCCGAAATTTCATCTCCTCTCTCTCTAGAGCATTTTCCCCTCTTCCCTTCTCTGTTTTCTTGCGTTTCACGCCCGTTTCAACGTTTGATTCGCGAAGTTCATCGCGTTTCGAACACTTTCACCTAATCGAAACTTCGTTTCGGTGTAGTTTTTTCGATTTCCGCCTCTTGGGGTTCGTTTCCCCCAAGTTTTTCTTGATTTCCCCACATTTTCCACATTCTGACTTTTCCGGCCATTTTCCGCCTCCCGGGTTGACTTTTCGATTGACCCTTCGTATTCTAGCCGGTTTTCCCTCTTCCGGCTATTTTCTCATCACCTTTGACATGGCAGATAATATTCCATAGGGCGGGACTCCTCCAGATCATGAGATGGATCCCGGGGTCGAGCTTCTCCCCCTGAGTGTCCGTCCATTCGACCCGGCGACCTACCGGCCGGCGATTCACGTGCTACCTCCTAACGGTCTTCGTCAGTTTCGGAGCTTTGACAGGGCGATGCCTCCAGAGCTTCTCCTACATGAGCCTATATCTCATTTGTCCTTTGGCACTTCCGAGGTAACATTCCTTCCCCTGTTTTACTTTCTGCAATGTAGAACACTTAACTACCAACTGCCATAGCTGATTATGCTCTTTAACTGCTTAGTTCAGATACACTGATGCACTGTACACTGTAGTTGACTGTGAACGCACTCGCAACTGATATCTGTTCGAAACTGTCACGTGCACACGCACTGCACTGACCCTGAACCACTCAAACACACGGCACACACTATATTTCACTGCAAACACACCGGCATCCGATATCTGTTTGAATCTGAAAACATGCACACATGCTATATTTGCACTGAACCACTCAAACACGCTGACACATCACACGTTGTAGTTCACTCTAAGCACACCGGCACCCGGTATCTATTTGAATCTGAAAACATGCACACATGCTATATTTGCATTGAACCACTCAAACACGCTGACACATCACACCTTGTAGTTCACTCTAAGCACACCGACACCCGGTATCTGTTTGAATCTGAAAACATGCACACATGCTGTATCTATCTTAATTCTGAATGCCTTTCAAAACTGGTATATTTAGCATTGCTTCGCAATTGTTTGCTTGAAAACAGGGAGATTCCCATACCGTCCGGGGGTATGGGAATATCGCCGCTCGAGATTGGTATGCAGAGCTACTCGATGCGGTTCGCCACATTGTGGATCAGGCCGGCTTCGGCGCATTCTGCAGAGGACTATCCAGGCTTACCACGAGCAAGCCTCTCCTCGCCGCTCTAGTGGAGAGGTGGTGGGACACCACCGATTCATTCCACCTCTCTGCGATGGGAGACATGACGATGACTCCCTATGATTTCTCGATGCTCACTGGCATCGGGGTAGGGGGTGATCTGATCCCCTTTGATACCGATATGGACGAGTGGGAGGCCGCTCAGATCTATCTGCTTGGCGAGGTGCCACCTCTTGCCCGTCCAGGCTTCGTCCGATACTCATGGTTCGAGGTCCAGTTCAGGGTTCAGCCAGCCCTAGTGGAGGAGGCTCCGATGACTCAGGAGGCTGTGGAGCGATATGCGCCCGGCTTTCTGATGTTTCTACTGGGGACGACTATTTTCGCTGACTGGGCGAATACCGTGCCCCTCTGTCTACTCAGCGCCTTAGTGGATGTCACATAGATCCTGCACTATGACTGGGGTGGCGCCGCTCTGGCCACACTCTACGGATACATGAGCTCGGCTTCCGTGGCAGCGGACAGTTGCTTGGGGGCTACTGGCGTGCTTGTGAGGTACATTTTTTTTTCTGCTTTACTTTCCTACTTTCTATTATCTGTACTCTGTACACTGCACACACTGCGGTCTGCTTCACGCTGACTGTATACTGCACACACGGCACACATATACTCTGCTTTACACTGACTGTACACTGCTCACACTGTACACTCTGCACAATACACGGCTCTGTTATTTCTGCTTTATTCTGCATTCTGCTTTATCTGATAAGCATTGGATTTACTTTGCAGTTGTGGGTCTACGCCTACTTCCCAGACTTGCCCCCGTGCCAGACGTGGAGACCCCTCTCGTCGTCCCGTTCTCGCGCCGCTTCGACGGGAGGTGCGTGCGGAGGCCCCGGGAGACGTTTAGCTTCCCGCCGCTATTTTGACACCATCACCCCGCGGAGGTATGTTCAACTTTAGAGTTTATTTAAGCTTCGCTTTTCACTATGTTTTCAATAACAGTAGATAACAAACTGTATTTCATTTTCAGATCACCTGGCAGCCTTGGGCTCCGTTGCCAGCCGTGATTCGGGAGATTTGCCGGTGCTGAGGAGACCTCACGTTTCCAGATTTGCTGGAGGGCCCGGTTGTCGGGCTTGGTACCTGGGTGAGCGTTTCCTACGCCAGACCCTAGGGTTACCAGAGCAGATAGTCCCGGTTCACCCTCCTCAGCATATGAGGGAGACCGAGAGATTCACTGCCGAGCAGATGGCCGACTACACGATCGGCTGGGA
This sequence comes from Camellia japonica, assembly GCA_030407325.1. Classification (NCBI taxonomy): domain Eukaryota; kingdom Viridiplantae; phylum Streptophyta; class Magnoliopsida; order Ericales; family Theaceae; genus Camellia; species Camellia japonica. The sequence goes on from JAPPVO010000014.1 coordinate 19,755,223, forward strand.
CGTGATCCGCTTCAGAGGCATAGGCGACTACAGAGAGTACGTGCAGACGTATCATGCGGCCTCTGAGTGGTGGCCGTCGAGTTGAGGGAGAGAGGCCCGTGGCGCCAGCAGCTAGGGTAGGAGCGGGGGCTGGAGCAGGAGCGTCGAGGAGAGCCCGGGTCCGCAGGGTGGAGCTCAGAGAGGGCGGGGGTTGGTTGCCTATTCTGCCCACCTCGCTGACATACAGAGGGCAGGGTGGGGCGACTATCAGATCCCTTTGCTCCTCCTCCGGCTGATCATGAGTTGGTCGGTTTCCACGACTTGCCTCCGGTATGTACTACTTCATATTGCATCTTGCATTGGTATTTCATTCAGTTTATTTGATATTCCGCAGAATACTGATGCATCTACTACTTTTGCAGGCTTCCTCCGAGTATACCCGGCAGTCCTTGGAGCTGAATGCCTCCATGATGGGGATGCTACAGCGGACCTTCGACCTCCTGGCCCTTTATAGTATTGCGGTATGTTCTTCTGATCATGGTCTCAAACCATACACATAAACTGCTTCACATAATCCGATGCACAACACAACACTTGACACACTGATCTCACGGCATTTGATACACTGTACTCATACACTGCATTCTGCACTGATAAACTGCTCACAGCATTCACACACTGTACTCATACATGCATTCTGCACTGATAAACTGCTCAAGTATTCACACACTGTACTCATACACTGCATTCTGCACTGATAAACTGCTCACAGTATACTGATGCATTTGCCTTTTATACTTTTCAGCCTCCCTTCCAGATTCCCACCGTAGGAGGTGTTCCAGCCAGGCCTTCTTCCTGCGGAGGAGATGGAGAGGGCAGAGTATACCCCCGCACCAAGGCGGGGAGCACTCACGTCGGGAGTAGCTCACGGGCTCCAGTCCCTGATGATGATGACGAGGAGTCGGAGGCTGAGGCGGAGGCTGAGTCGTCGTTAGAGGTGACCGGAGATGGCTCAGACTCGGGCTCAGATGATAGTGCTGATGATGCTCCTGGACCTTCGTCCAGGAAGAGGACTAGGACGAACCGGTAGCCCTGAGGCCACTTGACATTTGATACAGATTTTTGCCATTTTTCTTCTCTTTTTTTTTGTACTTTTTCCTTTTTGTTGGTAGCTAGGATACTTTGTACTGCCACAGGCAGGTTTTTGTTTTCAAAACTATGTACTTGAAAAGATGATGAAATGAAACAAACTTTTTTGTCTGAAAAAGTGTTACATTTGTATATCTCATACATTGCATTGCATCACATATTACACCTCAATGTAAATGATTGATCTGTTGTCTGAAAATTGAACACTTGCATGTAATAGATAAAACCAGCTAACAGTAAAACAACCCAAGCAACCCACTGCTTTCTGAACACACAGCCCATACTCTACTGGGATTAATCTGCATACAGCCCATAACACAGCACTCGGTTCATTCTGCACACGGCAAATCCTGAACAAACAGCCCAATCTGACAAGACGGAATACGAAGGTGAAACCGGCTGAGTTGAAACACACTCAGATGCCCAAATTTTCCCTTTCTCTTTTGCTTTGCCTAAATGTAGAGAATGGCACAGCACTCTGAGCATAAACGATTTTTGAAATTGAAAAAGGGTTTTTCAACTGGGGTATCGAGCCTACAACTGAACATAGTAGGAAAGACTCAAACAAAAGGTACACGACCTAAACACAACGAAACACGCTTGGAAAAGACTCAAAACAAAAGTTGGGCTAAACAAGACAAAAGACACGACACACGGACGTGTTTACAAAAACGAAGACCTCAAATCTCGAGGAGCCAGTTCCTCCGGGTATGTTTCCCACCCTTTCTGATTTGTGATTCTCACATCACTCGGCCCTCAGCTCGGTTTTTCTCTCAAAACCTTTTCTCTTTTCTCTCACTTACACCTCTCTATTCTTTATTCTCTCATTTTTCGTCCCTCCCCAGGGTGATTGATATATGAATAGGAAGTTGTGGGTTCACGCCCAACACTATTGGCTCGCGGCTATTTCTTCCGGTGACGTCTAGTCGATGTTCCAGACAGGAAATGGTGTTCTTGATCTGTCCCAATTTGTGCTTCGCACTTGGCTTAATACCTCGTTGTTTGGAGGATATTAAGAGCTTTCAGCCCTTTACAGACAACTTTAGCTGTGCCTTCTTCTGGCGAATAGGGTGCCCTTCTGGCAAGTATGTTGATGACGGGGGAAAGACAGAACACCTGACTCGACTGTGCCCCTAGTTCATCACTTTGACCCTTTTTTGTTTTGGTTTTCTACTAAAACAGTTTTGACCAAAATGAGAGTTAGATTAACATGCTTGTTCGATCTTTGATTTGAAAATCCTGTAAGTCAGGCTATAAGCACTGAAAATTTTCCCTTCTAGGTCCCAAAAATGGTCTAGTTTTGAAAAATGAAATAGTTTTCGAGAAAATAGTCAACCTTAGTAAAAATTTTCAAAAACTATTTTTGCAAACGGCCAATGCTAAACGAGCATGGAACCTACCCTCGAGATGCGCAACCTCAGATCGGAGGCAATGGGAAATTACCCCTTGCTTGAAAGGGTGCATGGCAACGGAAAGTTGCCCCTGGTTTAAATGGCGACTCATGGCAACCCATGGCAAACGGAAAGTTGCCCCTTGTTGGATGATGCCGTAGCATGCTGAAAACCAGTCCTCATCGGTGATGATTGCAAACGAATTCTCAGACACGGAGAAGACGACGATGGTCAGGACCAATATATGGACACAGTCACTTTGAAGGTGTTGGTGGCTAGATTTTAAGAGGAAGTTGACTGCGTAGTTCCGGTTGTCACAACCGAACTATCGGATTCAGAGGAGGCAAAGGTGATCAAAAACCATTACATAGACTGAGACGCTATGGAAGCGTTGGGTCTGGACTTTAGGATGAAGTTGCCTACGTATCCCAAACATGGGAATCAAGCCTTACGTAGTTTCGGTTAAGGTACACTCGAGTATTTTAACCTTCACTTTTTAGGCTCTAACTTTTGCCAAGGCGCCAGATGCGGGTTTTCGACCTTGCGAGCTTCTTTTTCTTTTTTTTTCTCTTTTCTTTTTTCTCTCTTTTTTGCATATATATTTTTTGCTTTTGTATTTTTTTTTTTTTGCATTTTTTACGTTTCTTTTTTTCTTTTTTCTTTTGTATATATTTTTCCTTGCTCTAACTTTTGCCTGGGTCGCCCTTCCGGGTTTTCGGCCCAGCGAGCCTCTCAAAGGGTAAAAGTGTAACAAGTCCATGCCAAATGGTTTTGAGATTGAAGCCCTCTGTATCCAGGAGAGTGGTTGTTGTATTGATTTGCAGAAGGATCCATCTTTGGCTCTTCGAGCACATCTGACATTTTTCTGCCCCTAGTTTAAGGGGTGCTTCTATTCTAGCTTTGCAGGCTTCCGTTGACGACGCCTGGCCTCTTGATCTGACTTTGGTGCCTCTTGTTCGAGGGCTGCTCCAAACCTGGCCACACAGGCCTCACATGGCGGTTGACCGTTGAACAGTCCAGATTGTGGTCAAGGCTCGAAGACAGATGGATTGAATCTTGAGGCTGAGAGTGATCCTAGGCTGCACAATCTTAAGAGCGATTCCGTACAAGTCTTCGCAAGACTGCGCAAAATATTTTTTTGAAAGTTTTTAAGAAAGCGACAAATCGCTCGCGCTGAAGACAGTACGGAACCAATCCGGATCAAGCCAGGGTCCTTCTCAGTACTCACGCTGACAAGCATGATTGTATTCATTAAGGGCTTAGCATGCCTCTCTTTCTCTCAAATTGATCAAAGTTTTGCAAAACCCGAGGAGTTTCTTTCTCTTTGTTTTTATCACCACAGCGTTCAAAAAAGTTTTTGAAAAACTTAGGTCATTATAATGATTTTCAGGGCACAAGAGAGCAGGTGGAAGGTACTGTCATTCGATCCAAATCCTCTGGCACAACTTGCTCAAAAAAACAGCAATAAGCATGGAAACATGATAGTCGCAGTTGTTTCATTCAAATTCCCTGATTGTAACTGGCTCCACAGCAGAGACAGACTCAAAAAGAAAGCAAAAGGGTACTCACAAAACAAAACGGTGTTCGAGGCGGTGACCCCAGAATCACCTGGCATTCTATACAAGGGGACCGACTTGCTACAACAAGATAGACCCTTAAGCAAAAGGACTGACTTAAGACAAAGAGACTGACTCAAACAAAACAAAAGACTGACTCGACACCCAAGCTAGAATTTACAAAACTAGCATTCACGGATGCTCAAAAATGTCTGCCAGACGCCACATCCAAAAATACACCAAGCGCCGCCCACAGATGGTTCACTCCCTGGTTACATACTCACAGTATCAGTATCCTCAAAGTCCAATAGCTGGGTAGTAACGGACTTGGCTGAGGTGGGCGGGAGGATAACCTCGTTATCGATCAAATCTTGCACCTCATGACAGAGGCGAAAACAATTATCGGTAGCATGTCCGGTTTGCTGGTGGTACGCACAATACAAAGTAGCATCATGTGTGGGAGGGAGATTCTTCGGGAGAGGCCGAGGCTCCAAGGGTTTAAGGTGCCCTCTTTCGGCCAAGATCTGAAGTGCCTTCGACAACGGCATGTAAAGAGCGTGAAAGAACCTGCGCCCTCGGGGCAGGTACTTTGAAGGCTGAGAATTTTTACTAGATGCACTAGCGAACGGGTCGGCAGGCACTGCCTTGACTTTCTGATCTTTCCCGAGTGCAGGGTTAGGAGCGGGAGGAACTGTTCTAGCATGACGGGGCCTATCCCGGTTTTCTGACTGGCTTGTACTGCCTTCGACTGGAGTGGGGAAAACATCCTCCATAGTTTTTGCCACAACTGCGGATATCTGTTGCTTGTTCATCCCCCCGGCTTTCAAGGCCTCGACTGCCCACAGCATTTGTTCAATGGGATCAGCATCCGCCTTCACTTTGTCTTTACCTCTGGCCTCAGCCTGATTGAGGGTTTGGGTTGATGTTGATACGTCATTGTTATAGTTGGAGGCCATCTCCGGTTGGCTAAGCTCGATCACAATCTGTCCTAGCAATGGGGGCTCCTGGGGTACAAAATTCCCGGCATATGGTGCGGCTGGTGGCAAAGCTGACATTCCGTAGGCGAGATCCGCCACGGACCTCTGGAGGTCACCTATCATCCCCATCAATTCGAATGTGGTGGGTTTACGAGCCTGGTAGAACTGGGGGGTCCAAACCGGGTGTGCAGCAGGCGACCTGGGTGGATGCGGCACATCAACATTGGTCTCACTTTGCAGAGTGATTTCTTGATCTAATGCAGCTGTCATAACCACAATCTCTTCCGAATTCTGCGTCATCATAGGTCCACTGTTCTGAGTGGTGACTGACGGATCAGATATCTGTCTTGCCTTAGCAAGGGGGAACACTGACTATTCTGGATCAACTCTCTGAACTGAAAGGAAAAACAAGCACCATTTCAGCCAAACGGAACGAGCACAGGTGTAGCCGAACGACTGTGCTCTACTACTGATCACTGTTCCCCAGAATCACTGTCCCAAAACACTGAATCGGATATCCACAACTATAACTGATTCTCACAAATACTGATACTGGTGCCCTCGGGCCTGATACTCAAACTTGCAAACTGATATGCGCGTTCCCTGTGGAGATACACTCTAGAAGCACATAGCAAGTAAAGAGGGCCAAAACACCCCTATGTTGGGGTAGGGTTTCCCTGTCCTATTTTGTCAGGAGCTAGGGCTTCACTACGCACGCAACGGTTTTAAACAACCTAACATCGGGTAAGCAACCTATCCTAACTTGGAATGGTCACTATGGATTCCGACTACGCACTAGGTCGACTGGTCGAAAAGTCAAATCAAAACAAGATATCACGAGTTCAAGTCAAGTTCTCTAATGTCCCCAGCAGAGTCGCCAGAAACTGTAACAAGTTCGCGGGGGACCTCGATGCTACAGTTCGGACTCATCTTGTCACGGTTCTTAATCTGAACCAAAGAGTCCAAATCCGGCAAATCGTTTTGAGAAAACAGATTTTGAAAGAAGTGCCAAACATGGACTGCTTCGCCAGATACAGAGTCGCCACCTAAATATTTTTTATGGGGAAATTTAGGAAGCCTTGACTCGGTGCCAAAGGCCACGTGTCCATCATCACCAAAGTTGCCTCAGATCGGGAACTTGGGTACGATTAGGGAAGGTCAGCTATGAGCACCCCCTCTCGCTCGATCCGAAGATTGGCCTCTACTAACCATGATATCCAATTTTGAAAACAATATGTGTTCTTGTTCCGGTTATTAGCCTAGAATTACTATGTTGTGCGTACAGCAAACAAGTATAGACTAGATCGCCTAATTTGGAACAAAACATTGCATATCCGTTTGTTTGGAAAACGTTTTGGAATTTGCTACTTGCAAGTAGGCTAAAACACGGATTTCAGTGAGTTGTTCCAACTCAAACAATCCAACCTTCACCCACAGGCATTCAGGCAGTTATATCACGTAAGCAGCTAGCCACATGGTAAGCATGCTGTCATGTTAACATTCACACTCATGTGAGATGCTAAAGCATAAAATACTTACAGTGTACTCCGTGCCAGAACAGTAAACTAGTTAGCAAACATGCGTGACCCTAGTTCATGTAAAAATGGCTAATGCAACGCATACAGAATGTCGCTAGAATAGGCTCGGCTAATCTAAGAATGACATGTGAAAATGCACAAGTAGCATGTATTCAAGTTAGATTTGAAATACTTATGCAGTTAGTATGATGCGCCGAGCCCCGTGCATGCAATACTGATGAATGATGCACGCATGCATAGCATAAGGTATGCTAAAGTAAACATGCCCTAAACTAACCACCAAAGCAGGTAAGTAAAAGGGAGAAAGAAGTGGGGGTTGGAAGACATGCACACACGCACCCACACGTATTACAAATTTGCCCTCGCTCGGAGGGACCGAAAGAATAATACAATTTAACTAACCAACAAGCTAATTAAATATTACAGACCAATTAATTAATTGACAAATCAATTAAATATAATTTAAGCAGTAAACAGCAGCCTCGGGAAGAGGGTCCAATGCATGCGCGCTCGGTTCCGCTCGAAAAGTCACTACCATGCACAAGATGCCTCTGCTTTGGCTATTATCCTCCTCTGAAGACTGCACAAGTCCCAGGGTTGCTTCTCTGAGTGCTGTAGAAGACCACCGGCTGAAGGGATTGGTCACCGGCCATGTATAATGGTCACCGGCCACAAAATAATCCATCGGCCAACAATGGATGGCCGGCCGGCCAAATCTTGCTGCAAAAACTGGTTTGACAGCAGCAGAGGACAAAACTTGGCATGGCAAGGCATTTCAAGCAATGTACGCACCAACCACACTCCTTATCATGTGTATGACTCAAAGGAGGATGAGCCTCGATTCTCGGACCACCAATCACGCATTTCCATGCATGATGGCCCAAAGAATCAAGTGTGCATGTTGATATGGAATGCAATGCACATAATCAAGCAAATTGAACTCAACCTCTATCACAAGCAATTCAAGAGGTAAAGCATGCATGCCAATGCAATGCAATCCTAAGCATGCTGACTAGTATGCAACATGGACAATGCTAAGAAGCATACAAGGCATACAATGGTCATGCAAGACATAAGGCATGAGACAATGCAACTGACAAGTATGCAAGGCACAATGTGGGTGTTCAAGCATGCAAGCAAGCATGTGACTTCATTCAATCATGCAACTCCAATCATGCAATAACACACAAATATGCAACAACATACAAGGTGGGCATACAACAACATGCAAAGGGGTGGTCTTAAACTAACATGGATAGCTTGCAAGCATGCCAAAATCAGTGGCCAATACTATGGAAGTGAGGTCCAACACGCACACACATGCACGCAAATATGGTCCAACACTTAAGCACATAAAGACAACTTGTAAGCACAAAAACATGGACTAATGATATGCAACATAAGCTCTGAAAATCATGTTAAAATGGTGCCAAACCAAGCCAACAAGACAAGCATAAGCATGCAATTAGAGGTCCAAAACTCAAGGCAAGCTAAGGGGTATTGAACTACCCTTAGCAAAACCAAACATGGCATGAATTGAATGACCAAAATCAGAGGTTTAGGATGTTGAAACATAACTAAAAACACAATGACATGGCATCCTAGGGTCCTAAACAGGATGGCATGCATGGAGGCCTAACCATGGAGCATGAGATGACAACCTTATGAAACATTAAAGGGACATCAAATGCAAGCATATTAGCACATCATGAGGTCTGACATAACATACTAAGTGATTCCAAACCACTGAAACAAAGCAAGGATGGCATGCTAGAGGGCCAATGCTTAAGGCATACAAGAGGATTGCATGGTAGCTATACAAAGCAAATCATGGATGACCCAAACAACCAAAAACAGTCCTCAAGCACACTAAAATATGCATAAAAGCTTCACAAAGCTTGGGCAAAATACATGAGCATGGTAGTCTAAATGCTATGCACGTATTGAGGCAAATCATGGCATTACAAGGCATGTATGCTAAGCAAGCATGGTGTACCAAAACCAACTAAACACAATGCTATATTATGACATAATAAGCATGAAAATCAGTCAAGGCATGGCCAACATGAACCTAAACATGGTGCTCACTAAAGAGGCAAAAATGGCCCTTTTCAAGGATAACAAGGAGAGGGGGTGGCCCTCTCCTTCCTAGGACCTCAAGGCACCATCCTCACCTCTGAAATCCCTCAAGATTTCAATGGTGAGGAGGCCCAAACACAATAGTCCCGGAACTCAACCAAAATGGCAAAAACAAAGGCCAAACAAGCCTTAAGAGGGGTCAAACAACCCCAAAGCTTAAAACACCCTTAACAAACTATTTAGAGCAGACAAAAACAAGACTTTTATATGTTATATGCTAAGCTCAAAAACAAATGCAAGATAGGCTAGAAAGCTTTGCAAAAATGGGATAAAAAGGGACAAAAGTCTTACCCTTATAGACCCTCTTCACAAGCAATGTTCCAGTAGCTCTTTTGGTTCCAAATCAGTCCAAAAGCTTCAAGGAAAGACCTCTGGTACCTCAGCAACCAAGAAAAGGTGTGATGGTGGGTGTTTGTGTACAAAAATAAGACTAAACACACACTAAACACAAGAGAGAGAGAGATATAGAGATAGAGGATATATGTAAACCCTAACCCTAAAGCTCAAGCTCTGAAAATGTTGTCTAAGTTGTCTAACCTTAAAACAAGAGAGAAGAAGCCTCCTCTTATAGACAATTTTGTCTTGTAAAGCTTCCAAAGGAAGCTAACAAGAGGGAAATCCCTCCATATACGTGTATGGAGGGGGTGACAGTGTATGCTAGCTGCACAAAAATATCTGCAAATGCAGATGCACAGTAGTCGGTCGGCCAAAAATGCAATTAACCAAAGAAAGATAGCTGGCCAGCCATCGATAGTGCCGGGCGGCCAAACATTTGGCCGGTGGCAACAAAACACAGCCGGTGGCCTCAAGCCATGGCCGGTGATGGGTGGGGATGGTCAACAAGCCCTACCCTGCCCCTCAAAGGCAAAACACAAGTGTTTGGTGCAAAACCAGACACGAAACAGTCGAGTCGAGAGATCCTGAGGCAAGGCGCGTAGCCGAGACCTCCGGGAACTCAAGATGAACACAAACATGGATGATCACCGAGTGTTCAAACAGTGACGTCCAAGTCTTGAGGACGGTCAAAAATGGGGTGTCTACAATAGCCTGTCAATGCACCCGAGAGGCCATAAGAAGACCCCAAATCAAAATGTCAGCTTCGATTTTCTTTAGTTGTTTCAACACTGTCTCCTCCTCCAACTGCTTCTCTTTCTGCTTCTCAATCTCTCTATCTTTCCTAAGGCCTCAGCTTGGTCTAAGTGCGGTGGCTTGAAATACCACCCACTTCTTATCATGTGGTATATCTCTTTAACGTACCACGTGTTATCTAGAAGGGACTCATCCCAGTCTTCATCGGTGTGGGCCAGATATAGATCGTCATCCTTCCACCATACACCTCCAGCAATTAGCAAATAATTGTCCGACTCCGTTCTGATCACTCTCACATCACAGGCATCCATCGCACAGTATTGGGCCATTTCAGCTTTCTGTTTGTCTTCAACTCTCTCTTGTTCAAACTGCTTCAACACAGCTTCTTGTTCTGTGTCCACAGTACTCACGGTGCCTAGGTCCTGCGCTGAATCATTCATGCCAGTTTTCTCCAGCAGTTTTCCCTTTTCATTGGCCATTCCGGCCACTACAGCGATTCTTGCTTTCTTTTCCTCCGATTTTGTTTCAGTTCCTTCCTCCCTGTTGGGTTCATCACTCAACCACCCAGAGTTGTCCGTTAATCCATTCAAATCGAACCAGTCAATCTGCACATCTCCTTAATCTTGTTCGTCAAAGAACTGTAGGTTGTCTAAGTCCTCCTCGAGCTTCGCTAGATCATCCAAACGTTAGCACGAGCTATCCTCTCTAACCACATTGACCTCCACTACTGTTGGCAATGCCACTTTTAGCTTGGTTTGATCAACTGGCACAATGTAGCAGCACAGATTGTACACCCCCTCAAGCAAGTCCTTAGAGCACTCAGGCAACAGACTCGTACTCTCCTCTAAGGCCAACTTCCCTCATTTTGCTACTGTCACCACCACAGGTTCAGGTTGAAGTGTGGACGTGTCCATCATGCACAAATCTGTGCTTTTAGGAATGAACACGATCGGTCTAGGTAGGTGGGAAGGGGTAATATATATGTTGGGGTCGTAGGGAATGGCCAATGTATGGATTAGGTTTAGATTGTGAGGTGGAGGAACTTGATTGTGGGCCGGGAGAGGGTTGGTAGTTACATTTGGCTTTTGGGGTGGTGCCATTATTGTCAATGAGATCTTGAATCTCATGACGCGGCCTAAAGCATTGGTTGGTGTCGTGACCATGCTGCTAGTGAAATGCACAGTATTTGGCCGGGTTGTGTTTTGGTGGAAGAGGATCAGATAGAGGGCGAGGCTCTAACGGCTTGAGGTGCCCCTTTTTTATCAACACCCTCATGGCTTGGGATAAAGGTATGTAGAGTGGGGTAAAGGTCCTCTGGGATCGGGCCGGGTTGTTTGAAGCTTGTGGAGTTGTGCTGGCAAAGGGATTGGCGGTCTTGGTTGTGGTGGTGACAACACTCACATTTGACGATTGCGCAGTTGTGCTACCACTGGTGGTTGCATTGGAACTGCACACAAAAGGCCTCTTGGCCTACTCTTTCTCACCAGTTATCAACCTCTGTTTCACAGTGTCTTCAATCTGAACTCCCATCTCATGGAGCTTGGTGAACGTGAACAAGGGTAGGACTATCATTTTCTGTAACAATTTTTTGTGCAGATTACGGACTACTATCCTTATCTGATCTTTCTCTGAAGGTCGTGTAGTCATCATTAAGGCCTTGGTCCTCCACCTTGTCATGAATTTTAAAAAGCCCTCCTTTGGCTCCTGGCACGTTGCCTCGAGATCACGAGTCGTGACCTCGATTTGGGTGTTGTAGGAGTATTGTGCAATAAAGGCTTCAGCCATTTCCTCCCAACTCTGCTTCACAGAATCCTCTAACTTTGCATATCATATAGTCGCTATACCAGACAAGGTCCGGCCAATGAGTGAGAGCTTCTGCAATCTGGTCAGGCCCATCGGCAGTAGAACGTTTGAAAATAGTCGAAGATGAACCATGGGGTCTCCAGAGCCATCAAACCGATCGATGTGTGGCATTTTGAACCGGTCTAGCAATGTCACCGCAGAGTCGGTATACCCGTCTTCTATGTCAGGAATAGAGTTCACACCATGTGCTCTCTTGAAAAGCTTCTCTAACTTGTTGACTTTAAGCAGGGTTGGATCAACTTCAAACTCGAATGGAGCCTCGGTTTGATGCACGGGTGCTTTAGAGGATTGTGGTGGGATCAACTCTGTCGGATTGCCCTGATTCTCAACCTGGGCATCAGCAGTATGGACTGTGGCTGCGGGTACTGGGATACCTGTAGGAGGTGCTTGAGATGCAAAAGCTGCTGCCGGCTGGGGCTGTTGTTGTTGCAGCCTATTTATGACCTCTACCTGACATGTCGTGACCTCGGCCTGACGAGCACCGTCTTGCTGCATGTTTTCAACTATTTGCTAAATGTGGTGAATCAAGTCCTCCATGCTAACCAGGGGATATTGTGCCATCGGAATTGGCGAGTGATCTCGTACTAGACTGGATGTAGAAGACTGAGCCTGACTAGAAGCAAGTGATCGTTGGACTGGTGAATTGTGCCTAACTCTTCTCCGTCTAGTAACCGGGGGGAGCAAAGCAAACACAGACTGTCCTCTAACAAGATCTCCGGATCTGTAAAGCCTCCTGACATGGGTCCAGAGTGCTTGGGGGATATCCGAACTATCCGAATCTATGATGTTATACTACCTAGCAAAAAGAAATAAAGCAAAAATCAGAAAATGCACAGCACCTCAGCTCAGATGTTAACAACACACAGATGTAATCAAAGTTATAGGACTGCACTCAACACTGAATTTTGCCCCTAAAACTGATACTCAACTAGCAACTGATAAGCACGTTCCTGTACAGTTTCACTGTAAAGCATATACTAGGTAAATGAGAACCAAAACACCCTAGAAAGAGGTAGGGTTACCCTGTCAGTTTCATCAAGAACTAGGGTTTCACTATTCAAACAAAGCGGTTTCACGTAATCTGTTTCGGGTGAGCAACCTGTCCTAATTTGGAACAGTCTAGTTTGGAACAGTCTCTATGGCTTCCGATAATGCAACTAGGCCAGATGGTCAAAAGGGTACTTCAGCAAGACTACCTAATATACCTCTCACACCTAACACCGAGAAGTGAAAGGAGGATCAAATGGTACACTGGTAATCCAAATCCAAGGTGTTAATCATATTATTTAATTTTGATGATGTCTAAAATATATTATTTAATATACATATTATTTGACACAAAATATTATCTTTTTAAAATATATATTTTGTTAAATATTATTTAAATAAGAATATTTTCAAAAGCTTTACTATTCACTTTTTGAAAAATATGGTTAATTACTATTCATCTTTTGACAAATCGATTAGTTTAAATATATATTTGTTAAATATTATTAAATAAAAATATTTTCAAAAGCTTTACTATTCACTTTTGAAAATAGGGTTAATTACTATTCATCTTTTGACAAATCGATTAGTTTATAATTTTGATAAAATGATGATTAGTTGTATTATTTTGACAAATTTGATATTTATGGATTGTCTTGTTTTGACAAAATTAATATGGAGTGGTAGAATATATTTAGTTTAAAATCTCTACAACTTGTACAATATTTTAAAGAGAGCATATATTTTCAGATCATCATAAATATTGTTTAAAGAGATTTTTCTGTGTTGCAATATTTGATCAGAACATATATAAGTTATATGCAGAATACATCGCGTGCGCTATTAAATTTTTACATTACATTGATTATATCATTTCACACTACACTACATTGATTATATCATATTATAATCAAACAAAGAAAAAGATGGAGTTATATATATGTATATATATATATCTTATAAACAAGATGGAGCAAATCATTTAAGTTTTTGAAAGTTGTGAACTTTGTATTAAATTGTCTACAAAAATGGTGATTCCATGTTTGAAAAAATCAGTCTTATTTTTATTCTTATCATTTGCTGACTTTTTAAAATTAAGGAGTGTGCTTATGTAAGCGATGACATCAAGAGCCTGCTTATGTAAGCCATGACATCAGGAGCGTGCTTATGTAAGCGATGACGTCAGGAGCGCGCTTATGTAAGCCATGACGTCAGCAAGGAGCGTCCAACGGGTATATTTTTGTGTATAAATAGAGGTGTTGGATGTGGAGAAGAACCAAGAACTTGAAGAGAAAAATTTTCTGTGAGCTCCAAAATTCTGAGTATTCTGCTCTTTCACTTTCAGATCTAAATCTAGCCTTTGTTCTTACACTTTCATATCTACTCTTTGTGAGAGAATCATTGTAAAAAGGGTTTAAATTACCCTTATTCTTCTTCCTTATTTTTAGAGAGATTTTGTAAGGGTAAGGCTTTTATTGTTGAGTGAGGCTCAATAGATAAGAGTAAGTCCTGTGCCAAATCCACAAGTTTGGTGGTGTATTTATTCAATTGATAGTAAAGAAATTCTCAAGGAGGTTCCTTGGGGAGTGGACGTAGGCCGGCGTGCCGAACCACTATAAATTGCGGTGTTTGATTTTCTCTCCCTATCTCTCTTACATTTATATTGATAATTATTATTCTGTTTGTTTTATTTATTAAAGTTTTGAATATTGTGTTAATTTTAATACTGTGAAATTTTTTAAGAACCCAATTCACCCCCCCTCTTGGGTTGCCTATCTGGGATAACACAAGGGTTGTGTTCCCATCGTGGTAGAGCCCGCGACCGATTAGCATTTTGGCAAGCTTTTTAGACAAGCCTCTGTCAAACCGTCCAAGAATAGTAGATGGCAAACACAGTGACTTAAATGTACCAATACAAATGCAATGCAAAGAAACATATAAGTGTAGATAAAATTTTATATCATGAATTTCAAGTCAAGTTCTCTAAATCCCCAACAGAGTCGCTAGAAACTGTAGCCTGACTTTTTCGCACCCCCCATCGGAAGTTCGAATATAAGCCCTATAGTTCGAACTCCTACGGTTCTAAATCTAATCTCACAAGTGCAAAGAGTCCAAATCCGGAAAATCTTTTAAAAAATTGATTTTGAATCAAATTGCGAAAAATGGACTGTTTTTCCAAATACAGAGTTGCCAGTGTAGACCGCCCTGAACTCTCTCTGCGCACGCCCCCTTTCAGAGAGGGCGCGAATTGGGTCTGTGCTACTACAGTTCGGACTTCCGTCACGGTTCTGAATCTAATCTTACAAAGTGCAATGTAAGACTGATAAATCACCAAAGAGTCCAAATCTGGCAATCGATTTTGGAAAATCGATTTTAAATCAAAAAGTGCCAAACATGGACTGCTTTGCCAGATTACAGAGTCGCCACCTAAATATTTTATTTTGGGAAATTTAAGAAACCCTGACTTGTGCCAAAGGTCACGTGTCCGTCATCACCAAAGTTGCCTTGGCTCGGGAACTTGGCTACAAGAGGGAAAGCTCATAACATGAGCACCCCTGCTCGTCCGATCAAAAGATCGACCTCTACTAAACATGATATGTTATTTGATAGACACATGTGTTCTTATTCCGGTTATTTAACTAATTTACTATGTGATGCGCTCAGCATACAATTATAGACTCAATCACGTGGATCAGGACAAAATAACTCATGTTTGTTTTTGAAAATGGTTTGAAAGTGCTACTTGCAAGTAGGCTAAAGCACGGATTTGCCACCCTCAAGTGGGCTTTAAAACATGGTTTTGCCACTTCACGAAGTTGGCTCAAAACTCACAATCATCGAGTTGTTCCAATTCAGGCAATCAAGCCTTCACCCACAGGCATTCATGCAGTTAAACATTTAAGCAAATAGTCTCATGACAAGCATGCTATCATGGCAACACTCACACTCATGCAAGGATGCTAAAGCGTAAACACTTACAGTGTACACCAAGCCAAAACAGAAAACTAGTTATTAATCACACATGATCCTAACTATGTTAAGATGCCTAATGCAACGCATGCAAAAATGCAACTAAAATAGGCTCGGCTATCTAAGATGGCATATGAATGCAGCAATTTGATACATGTATTCAAATAGGTATTGAAATACAATGCAGTTTGTATGATGTGTCGAACCCGATGCATGCAAGAGAAATGAATGATGCAAACATGCAAAGCATAAGGTATGCTAATCGAAACATGCCCTAATCTAACCATCGAAAGCGGATAAATAAAAGCGAGAAAGAAGTGGCGTTGGAAGACATGCACACACACGCACCCTTATTACTACATTGTGCCCTCTCGATGGAGGGTCCGAATGAATAAGCTAAGCTAATCTAAGCTAAGCTAACTAACTAATCTAATTAAACTAATTAGACTAATTATTACAAACCAACTTGAATAACTAGTAAACTACTTACTAATTATTACATCACTTAACTAATTAACAAATTAATTAATTACAAATTCAATGCTAACTAACAAGTAAAGCACTAAATTAAACTACTTCAGCTCTGTTTGAAGATGTTGAACATGCATGCACGTATTCGGCTTCTTGCCCCAAAAAGCTCTCTGGTTTGCTCTTGAGAGGCTCTGTTTGCAGGGTGTCTCCAAGAACTTTTGCTGAGCCTTACCAAAGGACTGCTGGGGACTGCACCAGTGGCTTGCCGACCATGAGAAGTTGCTGCCGGCCACCTGCCGGGCAAGGTTGGGCAGTGCCGGCCAAGGATGAGGCAGTGCCGGCCATCGTGGGGCACTGCCGGCCACTGGTGTGCTGCATCACCATGCTGCAACAAAGTTCAAGCAAGGGGAAATGGGAGAGTCTCCCAAGGGCATGTATGTACTGTGTCACTCCCTATCACCTCAAAACATCAAGGGAGAGGCACCATTGGATCCAAAACCATCAATCAAGCATTTGGAATGCATGATGGCCAAAGATCCAATCTTGTACACATTCAATAAGTGCAATGCAAACAAGACTCTAAATCCACTACCTCATCATGGATGATCAAAAGCAATGGAGACAAAGGGGATTGGCTCACTTTCATCACTTTGAGTATGAAGTGGACCAATCCACCTTGTGTTCAACATAATGTCTAGTTGAACACGGTGCAATGCAAACAACATGCTATGCGAACAACATGCTAAATCTTGGCATGTTTTACTTGATTGATTTTGTTTACACATTTTAACATTACCAACCATTCTTTAATCGGTTAAGTCCAAATGTGAAAGTCCTCTAATGATGAGAGGTCAACCAAAAGGGTAGTTTAAGGCATGAAAGGGATGATGCCTTTGACTAGGAGGAAATCTCAAAAGAGGGTTAAAGCCATTTGAGCACCAACCCTACCTCATGTTTAAACATAACCTTAAGACCAAACAACCCTCAAAGCAAATTGAAGAATTAAGAAATGAAGGAGGTGGCAGCCATGCAATGCATGATATGGCATGAAGCATAAGACTCTAACATGCAAACAACGCATGCACAACATGCTAAGAGACTTAAGCATCAAAAACTAGCGAAGGACACAACACTAGCACCATGCAATATAATGCTCAAAGGACTAAACCAGCCCTAAACAAACCCCAAGCATGCCAAAACAATGGCCAAAATGATCTGAAATGACAGCATCAAAAGCAAGAAAAAGCATGCTCAAATGATGGCTTGCAAGCAAGGCACAAAGCTCAACTCCCAAACACATTGAAAGAGTGAAGAATGTAAAAGTGTGACTAAGCTTCAAGCACTGAAATCATGTGTGAAATAATTCTGAAACATGCAAACACCTCAAGCTTAACATGTTAAAGACTTTGAAGCTCAAAACTAGTCAAGGCCATTTACACTATAGCTATACAAAGCAATCCTCATATGACCTAAACCACTCAAAACAGGGTTAAAGCATGCTAAAACGTGGGTAAAAGCATGCTGGAGTGTAGCCAAAATAAGCTAGAATGATGGGCTAAAGCATCAAGCATACAAGGCTAATTAGCAAGATTATACTACAAGTGTAAGGAACATGCATGAGGTGACTCAACCAGGCCAAAATAGAGTTACAACATGCTGAAATAAGGTCAAAAATAGGCGATGAGATCAAGTCAAGTGATGGTAAAAAAACATGCTCAACAAGTAGGCCAACAATACATGCAACCAAGAAGCAAAGAGGGGAGGCCACTCCCTCCTACTTTGGACCTCAAAACATGGTTTGCACCACTGAAATTTCTCTGAGTTTCAGTGGTAGAAAAGCCAAACAAAGGGTGCCTCAAAAACCTTAAGAGATGGCATAAGGCTTAAGCAAATAAGGCACACAAGGGGGTGAAACACCCCTAACTCCCACAGGGCCTCAAACAACCACCTTTAACACTTAAAAATAGAGATTTTTGTAGTTGAAAGCTAGGCCAAAAATAGCACGTAAGGGTGGCCAAACCAATGTACAAAAACAAAGCTTAAAGAGGTAGATTCTCACGCTTGAAGCACAACTTTAAAACAGCAAGCAAACAACCAACTTCTGAGCCAAAATCAATTCCAAGGAGCTCCAACAAGGCCTCCAAGAACCTCAAGCCTAAGGTTAAGGTGTTTGGCTAAGGGTGCTAGTGCAAATATGAAGAGAAAGCACACTTTCAAGGCTAAAATGTAGAGAGAGAGGATTCTAGAGTGAGAGAGAGAGAGACAGAGAGAGATTTAGCTCAGCCAAAATTTTTCAACCCTTTGCATGCATATAGAAGACCTCTATATATAGAAGATACAAGAAGCCTTCAAAACAATCCAGCCCTCCACGTGCAAGCAGATGGTTTATCCTACAAACAGCTGGCTCAAAAATATCTGAAAAATATTTGTTGAAATAAAGGTGGCCGGCCGGCCATCAGTGGTGCCCGACAGGGCCTATTGGTGGCCGGCAGGGCAAAGTCCATGGCCAACAGCCCTTGATCATGGCTGGCAGGCCATCATTAACATCAATATAGAGGGACCAAAGCATGGTCCAAAAAAGCGACATAATGGAAATAGGGTCTGGAAGGATCAAACCTGAAGCATTCTGTCGCGAAAGTCGAGCGCTCAGCGAGCAATCAAACTTGTCACCGGATGTACCTGCAAGCACATCCAAGTCTTGAGGACGGTCAAAAATGGGGTGTCTACCGTTGCCCCTCTTTGACAGAACTCGGAAGTCATGAAATGAAGGGAGTAAATGTCAAAGCCCAGAGACGATCCATTTTTGACAAGGCCGAAGACTCAGACAAACAAACAAGATAACAATATAAATGCGCCCCAGGCTGGGGCAAAATGCAAATGACATGCATGATGCAAGAGCATAACTTATGATTATGCAAAGGGAGCTATAATGAAGCATTCATGCAAATGTTATGCAAAGTAAATTCAACATTTGAAGCAAACCGATAAGGTATGGTAATCTCACACATGAGATACACAAACACACAAACACGCTACGCGCGAGACTCACAAGTCAAACCACATTTCACGCAGAAAGGATGTAAGAAAATTATGAAATCTTCACTGCGCCTTACGCAGGAAAGGCCAAAAGCAACTATTGGGCACACCCGAGGTCTCAGACAAGATTCCGACGCGTTGCACGCGAACGAAAAAGAAGTGGTATAAGCATTGGAACACGTTCTGAATGCACCTAACCAAAGAGGAAGAAACATAGAGACACGTCCCAGTGTTTCGGAGTGGTATAAGCATTGGAACACGTTCCAAATGCTCTTAACCAAAGAGGGAGAAACATAGGGACACGTGCCAGTGTTTCAGAGTGGTATAAGCATTGGAACACGTTCCAAATGCTCTTAACCAAAGAGGGAGAAACATAGGGACACTTCCCAGTGTTTCGGAGTGGTATAAGCATTGGAACATGCTCCAAATGCTCTTAACCAAAGAGGGCCTAACACGCCGCGCGCGCGAGGAGAAAGAACAACAATGCCTAAGGCATATGAGATTAAATGCGATAGATACACAAAGTGAACATGTGTGATAGATACATAAAGTGAACATGTGCGATAAATACACAAAGGTGAACATGTGCAATCTCTTACCGAGATATAATCAATCTTAACCGGAACTTCCTTGAATGAACCGTACATACAATATCATGCATGTATGAGAAAGAAGCTTGATAGGCACAATGCAATACAATGCATGTCTCACACGAGACGAATGATCACAACATGATGCCAAGGCATGCTCAATGCTCAACATGCAAGAAATGAAACCGAAGCATGTTCTATGCGAGATAATCAATGATGCATATTTAATGCAAGATAATCAATGATGCATGATCCATGCAAACACGGTAATGCATGGTCTATGCAACAATTTAAAATGCATGCTCCATGCAATGGTGAAAGTGATGTTCATCCTATGCAATGACAATGCATGTTTGGCAAAGACAACTCAAAGGCAACTCCCGATTCACCTCTCAGAGAGTTGCGCTATGTTAAAAAAGGATACACTTTATGTGTGTTGATGGGTGATGACCCTTGCGTACCGCGAACGTGATTCTGGGCTTCCGCGGAGGCATTTTGAACCAAATTTTGAGCACTACTTGCATTTCTTAAAACCCAAGGACTCATACCAAAGGAAAAGAGGATTATGGAGCTTGTGGATGCCTGCCGACCATCATAGGATGCTGTCGGCCCCCTGTCAGCCATCAGTGGCCACTGCCGGCCAACAATTACACATTGTCGGCCATCAATGTGCGACTGCCGGCCATCGATGGCAGATTTGGGCAGTTTGGTCCTTTTAGCCGTGGCTCTTTAAGTAGAGGCAAAGATGGTTCATTTCCTTACAACCTCTTGCACGAAATTGCTTCCCCTTTCTCTCTAGGTGATCCTTCTTTCTAGATCCGCGCATTCTACGCATTTTCCAACACCCTATAAACATTTTCTTCGCAAAAACCCTCTTGTTCTCTTCGATTTGAACCAATCAGAAGTTGATTTCGACACTTCTTTCGTCATTTCCACCATTCAAGGTTGATTCCCCTCGAGTTTCTCCCAAGGTTAGTACACTTTTCCGGGTTTTAACTTCCTTTGACTTTTTCCTCTTTCCTAGGGTTTGACTTTCTCAAAGCTTTACCCTTTTCTTCATTTTTCGCTCATTTTTGCTACGCTTGCATCTATTTTAGATGGCTGATGATGTCCCACATGACGGGGCCCTCCCCGTGCTTCCTCCGATAGATTTCGCGGTCGAGCTAGAGGTTGAACCCGAGCGTTTACAACTGAGCATCCGCCCTTTCGATCCGACGAGGTATCACCCCGAGACACACATAGTAATAGTTGCGGGGGGCATCAAGGACTTCACTGATTTCGCCGAGGGTGCGCCAGACGACCTCTTACTGAGAGAGCCCATGTCTCACTTGTCGACCATAGCCATAGAGGTACAAACTTTGCTTTTCTGCAATACCCCTTTAACTGTTGCATTTCTTGCACTGTTTTGATCTGATTGCATCACATGCCTTGATCTGACTGTATTCCATACACTACTGCTTCACATTCAACTGTACTTCATACATCACTATTCTGCATTCAATTGTACTTTTAATTGTACTTTACACCTCACTTGATCTAATTGCATCACATGCATTAACACAGGATGGATCCCGCTCCTTCCGAGGCTACGGTACCAAGACAGCTCGGGATTGGTACGACGAGCTTCCAACCAGGGTCCATGACATCATCGACAGGACTAGCTTTGGTCTATTTTGCTCCAGTTTGACACGGGTCACAGTGAGCCGCCCTCTTTTAGGGGCTCTTGTGGAGAGGTGGTGGGATACCACCAACTCCTTCCACTTCTCTTCCACAGGGGAGATGACGATGACTCCCTACAACTTCGCCATGATCACCGACTTAGGCATAGGAGGTGATCTGATCCCTCTCGATCCTAATATGGGAGAGTGGGAGGCTACATGGGCTGCACTGCTTGGGGCACAGCAACTGACACTTCAGTCAGGTATGGTTCGATACAGCTGGTTTGAGGAGCAGTTTAGAGAAGTTGAGCCCGAGACCGTTGAGCAGACCGAGCAGTACGCCAGGGGCTTTCTCATGTTCCTCTTCGGTACCACCTTGTTCTCGAACAGGTGGAATACCATAGGTTTGTATCTGTCGAGTGCATTGGTGGTGCTGCAGCGAGTCCCGTTCTACGACTGGGGTGGAGCCAGTCTCACTACTCTATACGGATACATGAGCTCAACCTCTCGGATGTGCGGGACCTTGATCGGTGGCTACTGGTGAGCCTGGGAGGTACGCAGCTTAGTTCCCCCTCTTCACTTTTATATTTTCTGCTCAGCATTTCTTGCTTTACATTTGTGCAACACATGTACTTTCTGCATTCTCTGTATCTGCTCTCACACTGTATGCTTTCTGTTTTGCACTTTATGTACACTGCACATACCGCACACTACATACTGCACACTGCACACACAAAGTCTAATCTCTGCTCTAGATTGCACTTTCCATGCATTGTACTGCATTCTACCTTCTGTATTTTCTATACTCTGTTCATACACTGTATTAATCACATTTTCCTTACAGCTATGGGTGTACGCATACTTCCCGACTCTTGCTCCAGAGCCCGTAGAGGAGACCCCAGCAACGATCCCGTTCTCTTGGGTATACAATGGCCAGCTACGTCATAAGACCTGAGAGAGCTTCATGTTCTTCTGGCAGTATTTCGATACGGTCACGGCGCGCGAGGTAACCCAAAACATAGTCATTTCAATTAACTTGATACACCCATTGATCAATTGATGGCGACTAATCACTTGTTCATTCTTTTATTCTCAGATCACATGGCAGCCATGGGATGCTATACTATCAGGGCTCCGAGACCAGTACAACCTAGCCAGGGTCGTCGCACGCTATCACATTCTCCTCGAGGACCGATCTGTCGCGCTTGGTTCTTGAGCGAGTGCTTCGTGCGCCAGACCTTGGCCTTGCCTGCCCAGTTTATACTGATGGCACCTCTCGCATCTATGAGAGAGGCACACAAGCTTTCTGAGGAGGAGGTGATTCAGTTCATGGTAGGACTGGATGCAGACTTTTTCTGGATGGAAGGCGACTATGCAACCTTCATTTAGATGCATCTGATGCCGCCTCTGACCGGCATTCGTGGAGGTGAGGGAGTTAGAGCTCCAGTTACGAGAGGGAGGGGCAGAGGTACCAGGGCGACTAGAGCCCGTGGCAAGAGAGATCCTGAGGCGAGGCAGGAGATTGGATGGCCAGAGATGCCTACTACGTTGACTTACCGGAGACGTTCTAGGGAGATTTGCCACATCCCCATTGAGCCTACACCAGTCGGTCATGTGCTTGTCGGAGTTCGAGGCCCGACTCCGGTATGCACTAAACTTTACATTTTGCATATTTACTTCATTTCAACTATGCTGCATAGAGTACTAATCCCTTCAATGCACTTGCAGGCACCCATAGAGTACACAGGGCAGGCCCTTGAGCTAGTGGCTTCCTTGACAGAGATGGTACAGACTAGCTTGGATTTGCTCAGCCTCTACAGGATCCCGGTAATCTTTCTTCAATTTGCATTTCATGCCATGAAACTCCTCGCCAACACATTAGCACTTCAAATGTTCCACACTACACTAATCTAATGCATTGCACTAAAACACCGCATAGATACACTATTCCCATGAACTGCGCACGACATACACTCACTGCAATCGGTTACTGCTCACGACACATACACTGCAATCATTCACTGCTCATGGCATATCATCTTTTGCATCCCATATACACAGACTAATGCGTTCTCATAAATTGCCCTTTTCAGATTCTTTTCGAGATGCCAGCCCCGTCATGCACTCCAGCAAGAGCAGAGGCAGGACCTTCAGCACCTCCCCCGTTAGCAGAGAGGAGAGGAAGACAGGCTCAGGCACATAGCCGAGGCGGAGCTAGGGGCACCCGTAGCATGAGTGGCCCTTTAGAGCCCATTCTGGGAGCGAGGAGGAGGGTGAGGTGGCGAGTGCACATTCGGAGTCCTCTGGGGATAGAGATGGCGACGCCGGCTCAAGTTCAGCTGAGGACGAGGCTGGAGAGACTGAGGAGGGCTTTGGTTCAGCTTCAGACAGTGGTGCCGATGGTGACAGTGCTCCAGAGTCCGCTTGACCGAGGAAGAGGACGAAGAGGGCCTCTCGATCTTGAGATAGTCGGCACCCATTTTAGATGTTTTTGCTTTGTTTTCCTTTTTTGCTAGCAGTATAGTATCATTGTACAGCCTTAGGCAGTTTTATTTTCTTTAAAACTTGTACTCTTTTGGAAAAGGAAACCATGATTGGAATGAGAATAGCTTTTTGGATCAAAAAGTGTTGCATTTTACATTCTAAGCATCGCATCGCGTCACACAACATGACAATGAGATTGATCTTTGTTTGAAAACTGCATACTCAAAATGCATTGCTCTTAATCAGGTAGTAAACCAACTAACAACCGAAAGAACAAAATAACTCAATAATCAACATGCATACAACTCGATAAGCAAAATGCATACAACTCGATAAGCGAAATGCGTACAACTCGATAAACAAGGTGCAACAACTCGATAATAACATACATACTACTTAAACAGACATATTCAAGCCCGAAAAGAACCAAAACAAAACCCCGAAGAGTGCCGATAACAGAATTCAACTACTGAAAGCATCTGGATCTTCACACAAAAGATCATTGAGTGTGAAGAAAGGCAGTCGGCCATGGGGAATGGCCTGCCGGCCATCAATGTGCTGCTGCGGGCCATCGATGGTAGAACCTCCGAAACGTTGACACCTGGCCTCTACTCACTGCCTTATCTTCTATAAAGGTTCCAGCTTCATGGTTTCTTTATTTCAACTCCATTTTTTCCCCAAATGGAAGCATTTCTTGCCCAAAAACTCTCCGATTGGCTTGCAGCTTTAGATGGCTCGGAAAAGTTCGGCTCTATTTGGTTGTGCTCTGTAATCAATTTTCTACCCGTGTGTTGGAGCATGATGTTTGGTTTCGTTTTCAAATCAATTTTCTACACTCTGCAGAGAGAACTTTGATGCACAGACACCTTTTCTTCCACCCGGTAGACCACCCGGATGTCCACCCGAATGTCCGGCTGATTTCTAGATTTTTTTTTTTTTTGCAATTAATTTACATAATCGGGACAAATATTTTCTGAAATTTTTTAAATTTTTTATGTGCTTTAAAATAATTTTGAGTTGTATGTTTAGTTATGAGTTGTAAATTTTTATATCACATATCAAATGTCACATCAATAATTCCCCACTCAAATCAAATCTCTTTTCCAAAACTATTTTCAAAACTCTTTACCAAACAAATTTTCTACACTCAAATCATAATTCCACAATACACAAACTCAAAATACAACTCATACTCTCAAATCACATTTACAAAACACAACCAAACACTCAAATGTTCATGCGGTTTGCATGGATCTAGCATTTGTGGCATCGCCGAACAAAGCCAATACAATCCTCCTCCATGGTTGACCAATAATAACCCTATCTGAGAATCTTATGGGCTAGCATTACCCCGCTTATGTGCGCTCCGCACTCTCCTCCATGGATGGCCTCCATCAGGCGCTTGGACTCTTCAGCATCAACACACAGTTTGTGCACCCCGAGATGACCCTGCTTGTACAGTTTACCCCCGCAGACAATGAACTGAGCAGCCATTCTTCGAATTGCCCTCTTATCTTTGACATTTGCCCCTGGTGGATAAGCCTCCTTTCCCAAGAAGTTCCAGATGTCATAATACCAGGGGTTTTGATCTTGTACCTCATCTATGGCAGCAATCAGCTCGTAGGCCAGCACATACCGCTGTTCAATGATGATTGGACGCATCCGGACTCCCAAAGGGATGTCTATCATAGAGCATAGAGTTGATAAAGCGTCTGCGAACCTGTTGCTCTCTCTCAACAGATGGGTGAAGGTTAACTTCTCAAACCTGGAATTAGCACGTCCTGAGTTTGGTGATAGATTTTCATCTTTTCTTCCTTCACCTTCCTATCTCCTTTGGCTTGAGACACAACCAGCTTCAAGTCCCCGATGACGTCCAACCTTTTTGCCCCTAGTTCCGGGGCGGCTTCTAAGCCAGCGATACATGCCTAAATACTCTGCTTCATTGTTCAATACTTTGAATCAGAGTTTGAAAGCTAGGGGTATGTGGGAATTGTCGGGTGCTATCAGCAACACCCCTATCCCATACCCGTATTGATTTGATGCTCCGTCAAAGTACATAGTCCAGACCTCTTCTTCAAGCTGCAGAATGGCCTCGTCCGGGAACAGATATTCTACTACTTCATCCCTTTCCACCGGGTGATCGGCTAGGAACTCCGCTACCGCTCTCCCTTTCACAGATTTGCGCGTCATGTACTTCAGATCAAATTCGGAGAGGAGAAGCAACCAACGAGCTAGCCTACCCGTAAGCGCTGGTTTCTCGAAGAGATATTTGATGGGATCTAATCTCGAAACCAGTATTACAGAGTGAGCTAACAGGTAGTGCCTCAACTTCCTGGTAGCCCATACCAAGGCCAGACAAGCCTTCTCCAGCGGTGTGTAGCGGGCTTCATAATCTAGCATTTTCTTGCTTAGGTAGTAGATAGCCTTCTCCACTTTATCCTCAGATTCCTGGGCAAGCATGTAGCCCATTGTCGTGTCGGTCACTAATAGGTACAGAATCAACGGTTTCCCAGGCTTCGGTGGCGACAACACAGGTGGGTTCTGTAAATATTGCTTGATCTGCTCGAAAGTAACTTGACATCGGTCATCCCATTAGAACTTCTTTCCTTTCTTCAGGAGACCAAACAATGGTTCACAAGTCAAGGTTAATTTTACAATAAACCGTCTTATGAATTGCACTTTACCCAGAAAGCCTCGCACTTCCTTTTTAGTCCTTGGTGGTGGCATTTCTAAGATGGCCTTGATTTTGGAAGGATCGACCTTGATGCCCCTCTACGTGATCAAGAACCCCAGCATTTTCCCTGTGTAAACACCCCATTTTTGACCGTCCTCAAGACTTGGACGTCATCATTTGAACACTCGGTGATCACCCATGCTCGTGTTCGTTTTGAGTTCTCGGAGATCTTGGCTACGGGACTTGCCTCAAGATCTCTCAACTTGTCTGTTTTGTGCTTGGTTGTACACCAAACACTTGTGTTTTTGCTTCTGAGGGCAGGGAATGGCTTGTTAGCCATCCCCACACCTCACTGGCCTTGGCTTGAGGCCACCGGCCCTATTTTCTTACTATCGGCCAAATATTTTGGTCGGTCGGCAATGTTTTTGGTCGGCCAGCCATTTTTGTTGGTCAATCGGCCATATTTTCCAGCCGACCCCTTTCCATCTTCTTTTGGCAGATATTTTATGCCAGCTGTCACAGCTGACATCCACAATACGCCCCCTCCATACACGTGTATGAAGGGATTTGCCTCTTGTTTAGCTTCTCTTAGAAGCTTGAGGATTTGAGCCTCTATAAGATGGGAGGCCCTCCTCCCTTCTCAGGGGTTCTGAAAAATTAGGTTAGAAAGTTTAGATATAGTTTTGTATCTATACTCCCTTATTTGATCATATTTTGTGCCTTAAAGTGTAGTATTGTCTTACTATTGCACACAAACACACACCAGAACACCACCCTCTTGGAGCTGAGGTCCCTTGAGGTTGATTTTAGGGTTCTTGGGCTGGTTTTGACCAAAGGAAGGTGCTGGAGCTCTGTTCTTAAAGAAGGTCTACAAGGGTGAGCATCCTTACTTTAGTTACCCCTTTCTTGCTTAGGTTTTTAGCCATTCTTGCTTATTGTTTTAAGCTTCGACTATAACTCATAAAAGTTCTAATTTTGTGTTCTTTAGAACTTTGTTTAAGGTCACTTTGAGGTTTGGGGTTGTCTCCCCCCTCCAAGGCCTTGTTTTAGGCCATACCTTTTGGCCATTGTTTTGGTCTTTGTATGACCTCTCTACCACTGAAATCCAGAGGATTTTCAGTGGTGGAGAGGTGGTTTTGAGGTCCTAAAAGGGAGAGGGTCATCCCCTCTCCTTATTGTCTCTAATGCTTTCATAAATGGCTTATGTGGTAGCATGTGTGTTTAGTTTATTTTAGCTCCATTTCAGCATGTATTAGGCTTTGTTTTTCCATGATACACCTCTGTTTTGAGATGGTTTAGACATGCCTTGTATGCTTCATACACTTGTCTTATAATCCCATGATTTGGCCTTAACATGCATCATGTTGTAACATGTGTTTTTAACATGATTTTGGCTCAACTCCATGAAGCTTTTAGCCTTGTTGTAGCATCCTTAAGCTCTGATTTTGGTCTTCTTGGTCATGCTTGCATTGTTTTGTATAGCTACCATGTAATCTAGCTTGTTGGCTTCGGGTGCTCAAGTCATTAGCATGCTTTATGTGGATCATTTCAGTGGTTTGGCATCACTTGTAATATTATTTTAGTCCATATTCCATGCTCAAACACCTGCACTTATCACTCCTTTAATGTCTTAAAGAGTATGTGTTTTATGCCTCATGAATGTGTCATTGTGTATGCTATCATGCCTAGGCCTTTAGGATGCCATCTAGGTGGGTTTTTGGGCTCATTTTAGCATGTCATACCTCTGATTTTGGTTGCCTAAATCATGCCATGTTTGGTTGTATTAGGTGTAGTGTAACACCCCCCTTTTGTGGCCTTGTATGCCTCATGTTTTGTCCCTTTGATTTGGCTTGTTTTGGCTTTGGTCATTGCATGTTTTAGGCTCATTTCGACATGATCTAGGACTGTTTTGGGTCATACTTGCCATATGCTTCATGTTTCACGTAGCCTTGGTTTGAGTCTCTTTGCTAGTTTAAAGTTTTGGGCTTTCTTGCATACCATGCTTGCATTATTTGGTTGGTTTGGCACCTCTCCATACGTGATTTTAGAGCTTACAATGCATATCATTTGTCCATGTTTATCTTCTTTTAAGTGTGCTTAAGAGTTGCCCTTTTATGCTTAAGTACTGGACCATTTAGCATGCATGTTTGTATGTGCATTTGCCCTCATGTACTTAGCATTTTGGCCACTATTTTGGACCTATTAGAGAGCTGTCCATCTTGGTATAAGTCCATCCTTTGCATATTGTTGCATGCTTGCCTTGTATGTTGTTGCATACTTGGCCCATCGCATATTGTTGTATGCTTAAGTTGCATTTTGCATGTTTGTTAGCTTGCATTTTGTCATGTGTTTGATATGTTGTCACATGTTTGCATGTTTGCATGTTTGTTCACATGCTCATGTTGCATTGGTTTGCATGCTTGTTTAGGTGGCATTGCATTTGGCATGCTTGTTACTATTAGCCTTGCATGGTATTGCCATTAACATGTTCACGTTGCATTAGTTTTGCTTGCATGTTTGCATCCCTTGCCCCTTGATCAATCATGATAGAGGTTGGGGCTCTTCTATGTATTTGTGTGCATTTCATTTGACATCAAAATGCACATTCGACACCTTTGGCCATCATGCATCGAAATGCGTGATTGGTGGCCCGAGGGTCGAGAACCATACTCCTTTGAGCCTCAAACATGATAAGGAGGGTGGTAGTGCAAACATTGCTTTGAAAATGCATTGTCATGCCTTGTCTGTCCTGTGCTGCAGCAAAACAGCATTCTGCAGGAAGAGATGGCCGGTCGACCATCTTCAATGCTGGCCGGCCATTAATTGTTAGCCGAGATTACCACAAATGGTCGATGACCAATTCCCCATGGCCGGTGGCCTCATCTCTTGGTCGGTGACATACCACAGTGCTCAAGGAGTGATTATGGAGCTTCCTTGGGATTTGTGAAGTTTTCAGAAGTACAGAGCAATGTAAACAAAGGCAGCATGAGTATGGTGATGGATTTCCGAGCGAAGCCGAGCGTGCATGCATTCCTCCCTCTTCCCGAGGCTGCTTTACTGCTTTAGTAGCTTAATTAATTTGTTTAAATTAGTTAAGTGTTGTGTAATAATTAATTAGCTTATTAGTTAGTTAATTTGTACTATTCATTCGATCCCCCGTCGAGAGGGCGCAATTGTATAATAAGCGTGCGTGTGTGTGATGCATGTCTTCCAACCTCCATTTCTTTCTCCCTTTTATTTAATCGCTTACGATGGTTAGGTTTAGGGCATATTTCAATTAGCATACTTATGCTCTGCATGTTTGCATTCATTCATCTGTATTGCATGCACCAGGCTCGACGCATCATGCTAACTGCAATGTGTTTCAATTCCAAGTTGAATACATATATCGTTTGTTGCATCTCATATGTCATATTAGAATAGCCGGGCCTATCTTAGTTGCATTTTGCATGTGTTGCATTAGCCATCTTAACATGAACTAGGATCATGCATTGATTTCTAACTAGTTCTTCATTTTGGCTCGAAGTACATTGTGAGTGTTTATGCTTTAGCATACTGCATGTATGTTAATGTTGCCATGAAAGCATGCTTGCCATGAGGCTAACTGCTTATCTGCTATAACTGCCTGAATGTCTGTGGGTGAAGGTTGGATTACTTGAATTGGAATAATTCATCAAAATCCGTGTTTTTAGCCTACTTGCGGGTAGCACCTTCAAACCATTTTTAAACAAACGGATATGCAATGCTTTGTTCCAAATTAGGCGATCTAGTCTATACTTGTTGTGTTGTGCGCATCACCTAGTAATTCTAGCTAATTAATCAGAATAAGAGCACACAATGTTTTCAAAACAAGATATCATGTTTAGTACAGGCCGATCTTCAGATCGGCGAGCGGGGTCCTCATAGATGACCTTCCCCAATCGTACCCAAGTTCCCGAGCCGAGGCAACTTTGGTGATGACGGACACGTGGCCTTAGGCACGAGTCAGGGTCCTAAATTCACCCAAACAAAATATTTAGGTGGCGACTTTTATCTGGCAAAGCAGTCCATGTTTGGCACTTCTTTCTAAAAATCTGTTTTCCAAAACGATTGCTGGATTTGGACTCTTTGTGATTTACCGGTCTCGCATTGCACTTGTCGGGATTAGATTTAGAACCATAACATTTGAGTCTGAACTGTAGTGAGCCCCAATGAGCAAAACGGGATTTCTCCCGGACGTTCGGGGATGTCTACACCCTGCTATAAGCCAAAAGTACATTTCTGAGGAT
This sequence comes from Camellia japonica, assembly GCA_030407325.1. NCBI lineage: Eukaryota > Viridiplantae > Streptophyta > Magnoliopsida > Ericales > Theaceae > Camellia > Camellia japonica. Next base: position 19,786,042 of record JAPPVO010000014.1, read on the forward strand.
TCAACCGCACCGATACTCTTGATCCTGATCCGTTGGAAAAATTTCTTCAAGGCGGTGTAGTTTCCCTCTCTTTCCTTGGACTTGACAATCATGACGTCCACGTACACCTCAACCTCTTTGTGGATCATATCATGTAGGATCGTGGTCGCTGCACGTTGATATGTAGCCCCAGCATTCTTCAAACCGAACGGCATCACCCTATAACAATAGGTTCCCCACGAGGTAGTGAAAGCAGTTTTCTCCCTATCTTCGGGTGCCATCAAATCTGATTGTAGCCTGAAAACCCATCCATGAACGGGAGCAGCGCATGCCTAGTAGTGAAATCCCCAATTCATTGATATGCGGAAGAGGAAAGTCATCCTTCGGACTGGCTTTGTTCAAATCTTTTTGAAGTCCACACATACCCAAATTCTGCCGTCTTTCTTCGGCACCAGAACTATATTAGCCAACCAAGTCGGATACTCAGATACTAAAGGAACCCTGCGTCAATCTGCTTGGTGACCTCTTCTTTGATTTTCAGAGCCCAGTCTGGCGAATCCTTCGGAGCTTCTACTTAACAGGTCGGGCCTCTGGGTTAAGAGGGATCCGGTGCTGTACAATCTCGGGATCGATCCCAGACATGTCTTTGTAGGACCACGAGAAAACATCTGTGAAATCTTTTAATAAAGCGATTAAGCGCTCGCGCTCCTCCGAAGACAACGTGGACCCGATCTGAACCAGCCGCGGGTCCTTCTCAGTACAACATTAATTGAGGTGATTTCATCAACCAAAGGTTTTACAAACCTCTCCTACTCTTGATCAAGCAAATATTTCAAAATCGGAGGAATTTTGTCCTCATCGTTTTCATCAAAATTTTGAAAGTCCTGATTAATGCAATAAACTAAAGGCACAGAAAAGTACTCAGAAGCCACAACAGCACCATTCTCATTAACAACATCTAGTTCGTCTAATTCTTCGATTACAACAGACTCAAAGGAAAATGAAAAAGACAACCTGGACAGGACAGTGACATCCGGGTTATCAACCCCGGGAATACCAAACTCTGACTCAGAAGAACCGGAATCTGATTCCGACTCCACAGACTCTGTGGAATCAGATTCTGGTTCACTACCTGACCCAGAACTGCTAGATAAAAAGCCTTCCTCGTACTGCCAAACGAGGGAAGGTGCGATAGATGCATCCAGAATGCCAGAAGATGGGCCCACAGCCGAGTTATCCCCAATCATGGAAACTGAGAAGTTATCCCCCAAGCACTCCAGTACAATCTGAGGATCTAAGAGGAGACAAGCCAACGCTACCCCAATCTCAATTTATGTGCTCTCGAACTCATCCTCCTTGCAGTGCTCAGCCTCAGCTGGTGGGTCACTCTGCTCTTCCACAACTTCATCCCCTGACAACTGAAGGTCAAAAAAGATCTCGAAGCGGGGCAAGCGCCGCTTCTCTGAATTCAACCATGGCTCCGGAAAGTCACAAAACGGGAAGTCTTCCCCCTCCCAGACAAAAGCATCCGTTTAGGGTTCCCTGGATAGGTTTGTGCACCAACTCGTAGTGCTTCCCGGCTTGCTTAGCCTTGGCTCTTCCGGCCATTTCTCTTCCTTTCCTTGCCCAATCCTCTTTGGTAGGTAGATAACCTAAACCCAATGTATAAGGGTTGTGTGGCACTTCAGCCAATGCGGCGACGCCCTTCCGGACACTCCGTCTTAGTCCCATCCCGAGCATATGTTGAAGCTTGTTCATGAGGTAAACAGATTGTGCGCTGACATACAATCCCTCATCAACAGCCAGCAAGTCCTGTACTACCCGAGCCTCAGCCAAGGTGAATCCCGACAAAAAGACATCCTCCGCGCCATGTTCAATTTCCAAAACTGGTGTAGAGATCTCTGGTGGCGGATGTATGGAAGAATTCCTAAAAACTATTGCTACCCCCTTCCTTTGGGGGTACTTCAGCATCTGGTGTAAGGTGGAAGAGACAGCCCTCACCTGGTGTAGCCATGGCTGCCCAAGGAGTAAATTGAAGGTGGCTGGAACATCCAAGACGTGGAACTCGATGTCCTGCTGCCCCAGGCCAACCTGGGTCTTGATCCATACCGTCCCCATCACCTCCCAACTGGTGTTATCGTAAGACCAGATCACCTGGGCTGTTGGTGCGAAATCTACGGGCTTCAACCCAATAGCATACGCCGTTCTCGACGAACATACATTGATTACAGATCCCGTATCAACCAGGACCACCGGTATCCATTTCTCCTTACACTCTATAGAGATGTACAGTGGCTTGTTATGATCCGAGCCCTCAGGCGGTAATTCTTTGCCTGTAAATGTCAAGGTCAGTGAAGCTCCACCCGGGAACACCAATCCCACCAACTGCTCGAGTGTTGTATCAATTGAAAGCTTGGCCCTGTCCATGGCTGAAAGGACGGCCTGTCTATGCACGCTCGAGGCCATAAGCAATCCCCAGATGGAGATGTCTGCTTGAATTTTCTTTAGTTGTTTCAGTACAGCTTCCTCCTCTAGCAGTTTTGCTTTCTGCCTCCCTGCTTCTTTGTTTTTCCTGGACGCCCCCGGCTGGTCCAAGTGTGGGGGCTTGAAGTACCGCCCACTTCGAGTCATATGGTCCACTTCTTCGATGTACCAGGTGTCATCAGGTTGATTCTATCCCCAGTCCTCGTCAATGTGGGCAAGACGTAAGTCATCGTCTTCCCACCACATCCCACCAGCAACTGATAGACAGTTGTCCGGCTCCACTGTAGCAGTTTCTGTGCTCACAACACATTCTGTGCCCTCAGGTGCCTTGGCTTTTCTAGCCCTGTTGTCATTCTTGATCCTCTCTTGCTCAAACCTCTTCAATGCAGCCTCCTGTTTGGTGTCTGCTGTGCACAAGCTGCCCAAGTACCGAGCAAAATCGTTTACGCCGGTGCTCTCGGGCGATTCTTCCTGATTCTCGGCCATTCCGGCCATTGCAGATGTTCCTATCTCTGACTGACCCTGTTCTGATTGAGGCACCGCAACAACATTCGGCTCATCATTGAGCCACCCTGCATTCTTTGTCGATCCATTCAGGTCGAACCAATTGATGCTCACATCCCCTGGATCCTTTTTGCTAAAGAACTGTAGATTCGCAATGTCCTCCTCCAGCTCCGCTAGGTCATCTAGCCCCTGACTCGGCCCATCCTCCCGAACAACACATACCTCTGCCCTAGTTGGAAATTCTACCCTCGGCTTAGCTTGATCTGTTGACACAATATAACCGCACGGGTTGTATGCTTCCTCGGTAAAGCTCCCAGATCCCTCAGGTTCTGAACCAACATTCTCATTCTCCTCCAAGGTCACCCCAAGTCTGTCTTCAACAATCACCACCACTGGCTTCGGCTTGGTTAGGGAGGTGTTCATCATGCACAAATCTGTGCTTTTGGAGATGAACACCGCTAGCTTAGGTAGGTGGGAGGGAGTGATGTATATGCTAGGGTTATATGGGCTGGCCATGGTTTAGATCAGGTTTATATGCCTGGGTAGAGGAAGGGGGTTGTTATATGGTAGGAGAGGGTTAGTGGTGACATGTGGCTTCTCAGGCGGCACAATTACCTTGTTGTCAATGAGATCCTGGATCTCATGACGCAATCTGAAGCAGAAGTCGGTCTCGTGACCGTGTTGCTGGTGAAAGGCACAATATTTGGCCGGGTTATGTCTTTGAGGGAGGGGATTTGGCAGTGGCCGCGGCTCCAGGGGCTTCAAATGCCCCTTTCTAAGTAGGACCCCCAGGGCTTTGGAAAGAGGCATGTACAGTGGAGTGAAAGTCCTCTAGCCTTGGGGTGGATATTTCGAAGTTTAGGGGTTTGGATTGGATATACCGGTGAAGGGGTGGCTGTTTTAGGCGTGGCTGTTTGGGCGTGGTGGTGACCATGCTGACGTCAGAAGTTCTATCGGCTGCACTACTACTTGTAGCTGAATTCGAACCGCATGTAAACGCCCTCTTGGGCTGCTCTTTTTCCTGGTCGATCAAACCTTGCTTTATAGCATCTTCAATCTGTACCCCAATCTCATGTACGTCAGCAAAGGTGGGGAGGGGTAAGACGATCATTTTCTGCATCAGCTTGGGTTGCAAGTTGCATACAACCATCCTTATTTGATCCTTCTCCAGTGGCCGAGTTGTCATCATGGAGGCCTTGGCCCTCCATCGAGTGACAAAGTCATAAAAGCATTCCTTCGGCTCTTGCCTGGTTGCCTCGAGATCACGAGTCGTGACCTCGATCTGGGTATTATATGAATACTGGGCAACGAAGGCCTCGATCATCTCCTCCCAACTCCTTTTCACCGAATCCTCCAACTTGGTGTACCAGATGGCCGCAATACCCAACAAGGTCCGACTGAAGAGTGATAGTTTTTGGAGTCTCGTCAAGCCCATCGGGCTCAAAATGTCAGAAAACAGCCTCAAATGAACCATAGGATCGCTCGAGCCGTCAAAGCGATCTATGTGAGGCATCTTGAACCTGTCCGGCAACATCACCGCCGAATCAGTGTATCCGTCTTCTATGTCTGGGATCGAGTTAACTCCCTGGGCTCGCTTGAACAACTTTTCAAGCTTACTTACTTTCAGAGCTGTTGGATCCACCTCCAATTCAAACGATGTATCTGTTGGGAAGACCGGTGTTTTTGAAGTCTGTGGTAGGACTGGTGGTGGAACTAGTCCCATTGGAACGTTCGTATTCTCCTAGACGACAGCTGTTTCCCCGGGTGTTGGAACCTTAGGTGGGGGTGGGGGTGGATGCGAAGCAGATGCTCTGGCTTATTGTGGTTACTGCTGTTGTTGAAGCCTAGCAATTAATTCTTCCTGTTGAGCTACAATTTCTGCCTGACGAGCGATAACCTCTGCCTGACAAGCAGCATCCTGCTGCATGGCCTGCATGGTCTCTTGGAGTTGACACATCATTTCCTCCATATTGACTGTAAAACGCTGATCTAACTGAACAGATGTGTATTCCCTCTCTAAGGTAGAAGCAGATATCTCAGACCAACTGCGCACAAGTGAGGTAGATAACGACCGCTGATCTGGTAACCGCTGTACTGATGATCTGTGCCTAGATGACCTCTGTCTCGTAATCGGGGGTAATGAAGCCAACACTGGTTGTCCGTCAACTAGATCCTCAGATCGATGAATTCTCCCAACTCTGGTCCAGAGTGCTCGGGGGGTATCTGCCTCGTTGGAAGCAAATGATGAAATACTACCTTGCAAAAAAAATAAAGAAAAATAAGGAAACAACAAGCAGAAAAACAGACAGCATTTCGGCTTAGATAAAGACAACACACAGTTGATAAACATAAGCTGGACAAGCTGTTCTCAAACACTGATCTCTGCCCCCAAATCACTGCCCCAAATCTGATACCCCCAAATACTGATGTCCTCAAACTAATACCCAGACTTGCAACTGATACATCCTGTAGAGACACACCCTAAAGCACATATCAAGCAAGTGAGAGCCAAAACAACCCTATGGTGGGGTAGGGTTTCCCTGTCCTATTTTGTCAGGAGCTAGGGTTTCACTATGCATGCATGCGGTTTCAAACAACCTACATTCAGGTAAGCAACCTGTCATAATTTGGAATGGTCTTTATGGCTTCCGAATATGCAACTAGGTCGATTGGTCCAAAAAGGGTGCCTCGGCAAAACCAAGGTTTGTGTTCCCATCGTGGCAGAGCCCGTAACCGGTCAGCCTTATAGCATGCTTTTCCAAGCAAGCCTCCGGCAAACCATTCAGGAATAACAAATGGCAAACACGGTGTCCTAGGCACACCAATGCAAATGCAATACAAAGAAACACATAAGCGTAGATAAAACAACATATCAGGAGTTCGAGTCAACTTCTCTAAATCCCTAGCAGAGTCACCAGAAACTGTAGACCATCCCGAACTCTCTCTGCGCGCCCCTCCTTTCAGAGAGGGCGCGAATTGGGTCCGTGCTACTACAGTTTGGACTCCCGTCACGGTCTGAATCTAATCTTACAAAGTGTAATGTAAGACTGATAAATCACCTAAGAGTCCAAATCTGGCAATCGGTTTTGGAAAATCGATTTTGAACCAAAAAGTGCCAAACATGGATTGCTTTGCCAGATTACAGAGTCGCTACCTAAATATTTTATTTTGGGAAATTTAGAAAACCCTGACTCGTGCCAAAGGCCACGTGTCCGCCATCACCAAAGTTGCCTCGGCTCGGGAACTTGGGTACGAGAGGGAAAGCTCATAACATGAGCACCCCCACTCACTTGATCAAAAGATCGATCTCTACTAAACATGATATGTTGTTTGATAAACACATGTGTTCTTATTCCGGTTATTTAACTAATTTACTATGTGATGCGCTCACTATACAATTATAGACTCAAACACATGGATCGGAACAAAACAACTCATGTTTGTTTTTTAAAATAGTTTGAAAGTGCTACTTGCAAGTAGGCTAAAGCGCGGATTTGCCACCCTCAAGTGGGCTTTAAAACATGGTTTTGCCACTTCGCGAAGTTGGCTCAAAACTCACAATCATCGAGTTGTTCCAATTCAAGCAATCAGGTCTTCACCCGTAGGCATTCATGCAGTTAAACACTTAAGCAAATAGCCTTATGACAAGCATGCTATCATGGCAACACTCACACTCATGCAAGGATGCTAAAGCGTCAGCACGTACAGTGTACTCCAAGCCAAAATAGAAAACTATTTAGTAATAATGCATGATCCTAACTACGTTAAGATGCCTAATGCAACGCATGCAAAAATGCAACTAAAATAGGCTCGGCTATCTAAGATGGCATATCAATGCAACAATTTGATACATTTATTCAAATAGGTATTGAAATACAATGCAGTTTGTATGATGCGCCGAGCCCGGTGCATGCAAGACAAATGAATGATGCAAACATGCAAAGTATAAGGGTTGGAAGACATGCACACACACACGCACCCTTATTACAACATTGCACCCTCTCGATGGAGGGTCTGAATGAATGAGCTAAGCTAATCTAAGCTAAGCTAACTAACTAATCTAATTAAACTAATTAGACTAATTATTACAAATCAACTTGAATAACTAGTAAACTACTTACTAATTATTACATCACTTAACTAATTAACAAATTAATTAATTACAAATTCAATGCTAACTAACAAGTAAAGCACTAAATTAAACTACTTCAGCTCTGTTTGAAGATGTTGAACATGCATGCACGTATTCGGTTTCTTGCCCCGAAAAGCTCTCCTATTTTCTCTTGAGAGGCTCTGTTTGTAGGGTGTCTCCAAGAACTTTTGCTAAGCCTTTCCAAAGGACTGCTAGGGACTACACCAGTGGCCTGTCGGCCATGACAAGTTGCTGCCGGCCACCTGCCGACCAAGGTTGGGCACTGTCGGCCAAGGATGAGGCAGTGCCGGCCATCAGTGGGGCACTGCCGGCCACTGGTGTGCTGTATCACCATGCTGCAACAAAGCTCAAGCAAGGGGAAATGAGAGAGTCTCCCAAGGGCATGTATGTATTGTGCCACTCCCTATCACCTCAAAACATCAAGGGAGAGGCACCATTGGATCCAAAACCATCAATCAAGCATTTGGAATGCATGATGGCCAAAGATCCAATCTTGTACACATTCAATAAGTGCAATGCAAACAAGACTCTAAATCCACTACCTCATCATGGATGATGAAAAGCAATGGAGACAAAAGGGATTGGCTCCCTTTCATCACTTTGAGTATGAAGTGGACCAATCCACCTTGTGTTCAACATAACGTCCGGTTGAACACGGTGCAATGCAAACAACATGCTATGTAAACAACACGCTAAATCTTGGCATGTTTTACTTGATTGATTTTGTTTACACATTTTAACATTACCAACCATTCTTTAATCGGTTAAGTCCAAATATGAAAGTCCTCGAATGATGAGGGGTCAACCATAAGACGAGTTTAAGGCATGAGAGAGATGATGCCTTTAACTAGGAGGAACCCTCAAAAGAGGGTTAAAGCCATTTGAGCACCAACCCTACCTCATGTTTAAACATAACCTTAAGACCAAACAGCCCTCAAAGCAAATTGAAGAATGAAGAAATGAGGGAGGTGGCAACCATGCAATGCATGATATGGCATGAAGCACAAGACTCTAACATGAAAACAACGCATGCACAACATGCTAAGAGACTTAAGCATCAAAAACTAGCGAATGACACAACACTAGCACCATGCAATATAATGCTCAAAAGACTAAACTAGCCCTAAACAGACCCTAAGCATGCCAAAAAAATGGCCAAAATGATCTGAAATGACAGCATGAAAAGCAAGAAAAAGCATGCTCAAATGATGGCTTGGAAGCAAGGCACAAAGCTCAACTCTCAAACACATTGAAAGAGTGAAGAATGTAAAAGTGTGACTAAGCTACAAGCACTGAAATCATGTGTGAAATAATTCCAAAACATACAAACACCTCAAGTTTAACATGTTAAAGACTTTGAAGCTCAAAACTAGTCAAGGCCATTTACACTATAGCTATACAAAGCAATCCTCATATGACCTAAACCACTCAAAACAGAGTTAAAGCATGCTAAAACATGGGTAAAAGCATGCTGGAGTGTAGCCAAAATAAGTTAGAATGATGGGCTAAAGCATCAAGCATACAAGGCTAATTAGGAAGATTACACTACAAGTGTAAGAAACATGCATGAGGTGACTCAACCAGGCCAAAATAGAGTTACAACATGCTGAAATAAGGTCAAAAATAGGCTGAGATCAAGTCAAGTGATGGTAGAAAAACATGCTCAACAAGTAGGCCAACAACACATGCAACCAAGAAGCAAAGAGGAGAGGCCACCCCCTCCTACTTTGGACCTCAAAACATGGTTTCTACCACTAAAATTCTCTGAGTTTCAGTGGTAGAAAAGCCAAACAAAGGGTGCCTCAAAAGCCTTAAGAGATGACAAAGCTTAAGCAAATAAGGCACACAAGGGGTGAAACACCCTAACTCCCACAGGGCCTCAAACAACCACCTTTAACACTTAAAAATAGAGATTTTGTAGTTGAAAGCTAGGCCAAAAACAGCATGCAAGGGTGGCCAAACCAATGTACAAAAACAAAGCTTAAAGAGGTAGATTCTCACCCTTGAAGCACAACTTTAAAACAGCAAGCAAACTGTCAACTTCTGAGCCAAAATCAGCTCCAAGGAGCCCCAACAAGGCCTCCAAGAACCTCAAGCCTAAGGTTAAGATGTTTGGCTAAGGGTGCTAGTGCAAATATGAAGAGAAAGCACACTTTCAAGGCTAAAATGTAGAGAGAAAGGATTCTAGAGTGAGAAAGAGAGAGATTTAGCTCAGCCAAAATTTTCCAACCCTTTGCATGCATATAGAAGACCTCTATATATAAAAGACACAAGAAGCCTTCAAAGCAATCCAGCCCTCCACGTGCAAGCAGATGGTTTATCCTGCAAACAGCTGGCTCAAAAATATCTAAAAAATATCTGTTGAAATAAAGGTCGCCGGCTGGCCATCAGTGGTGGCTGGCAGGGCCTCATTGATGGCTGGCAGGGCCTATTGGTGGCCGGCAGGACAAAGTCCATGGCCGGCAGCCTTTGATCATGGCCGGCAGGCCATTATGAACATCAATATAGAGGGACCAAAGCATGGTCCAAAAAAGTGACAGAATGAAAATAGGGTCTGGAAGGATCAAACCTGGAGCATTCCGTCGCGAAAGTCGAGCGCTCAGCGAGCAATCAAACTTGTCACCGGATGTACCTGCAAGCACATCCAAGTCTTGAGGACAGTCAAAAATGGGGTGTCTACAGCCACCTAAATATTTTATCTTTGGAAAATTTAAGAAACCCATAACTTGGGTCAAAGGCCATGTGTCCGTTATCACCCAGATTGTCTCGGCTCGGGAACTTAGGTACATGAGGGGAAGGCCATGAATTGAGCACCCCCCTCATGATATGATTTTTATGTACATTATATGCTCTTGTTTTGGTTATTAGGCTAGGATTACTATGTAACGTGCACACACACAAGTATAGACTAACTTGCATGAATTGGAACACTTGACTCATGTTCATTTTGCAAAATTGTTTTAAAATATGTACCACTTAAAAAAGTGATCGCATATAAACATTACTCAAATTATTCCATTTCAAACAACAAGCCTTCATCCACAGGCATACAAATAGTTTATCAATTAAGCATTTAGCCTTATGGCAAGCATGCTAGACATGGCAACACAAACATTCAATGCAATATGCTAAAGCAAATAAAAACTTACCTAGTACTCCAAGCCAAAAGAAAAATGAGTTAGAAAAATACGTGATCCTAACTATGCAATTATGACTAATGCAACACATGCAATATGCAATTACTAGGCTCAGTTACTAAACATGGCATATGAATCAACTTGATAACACGCAGTCTAAGCACGTATTCACAAAAATATTTTAAACTAATAATGCAGTTTGAATGATGAATCGAGTATCGATACATGTTATACAAATGGATGCAAACATGAAGAATGCTAAAGAAAACATGATGCTCTAAACTAACCATCGTAAGCGATTTAAATAAAAGGGAGAAAGACGTGGGATTGGAAGATATACACATTATTACATTGCGCTCTCACGAAGGAGAGTCCGAATAAGGTAAGCTAATTAACTAACTAATTAAGGCTAAGCTAGTTATTACAAAACAAATGAATAAATAGCTAAACTACTTAACTAATTATTACAACAAATGAATCAACAAACTATCCAAGTTAACTAATTAATTACAAAACGAAATTGAATAATGAATTGACTAACTAATTAGTTACAACATTTTACAAAACTAACTAGCTACAACTAATTAATTACAATAAGATTAATGGCTACAACAATATTAGTGAAACAATTAATTACATTCGACAAAATCCTTAAGTGAAGATAGATGAAGGTTGCATGCACAATGCCTGAGAGCTACTCTGTCTGCCCAAGCCAACTCTATTTCACCTTCACATACTGCCTCTGTTTCCTGCAAAACTACATCATTGGCCACACACTGAGGGCCGACCGTGCATCAATGATGGCCGGTCGTGCATCAATTTGGTGTAAAACTCTGTTTTGGTGTTCTGAGGTAAAGCAATGCAGACAGAGTGTCTCAAGCTCTGTTTGTCCTTTTCTTTCCTCTGTCATAGGAAAATCGAGAGAAGATTGAAATTGATTCCAAAGCCATCGATGAGCAAATGATTGGTTGATGGTCTCAGATACAATTTTGGGCAAAAATCAATGAAATGCAAAGAATAAGACCATCCCTCCCTCTTGTCATAGAGTGAGCTTAAAGAGGGAGGTTGCAATACTTCAAGAATCATCAAAATGCCATGGATTAGCATGTGACAACTCTTGATACAAGGAACTTGGCATAACGTCCGACCAAGTTCAAGCAATTCCAATCATTTTCTTTATATGGGTTGTTCCAAGTTTTAAGCCAATTTTATGAAACCTTGCCATTCTTTAGTCCATTTGTCCCAAAGTGAAGTTAAAGTCCTCTAAACAAGAAGTAATGTCAAACGAGACGTTCTTCAAAAGCATGAGAGAAAGAATATACCGTTGGCAATGAATCTTCGAAAAGATTAAGCCATTAAGTAGGAGTCTTTCTTACATGTTTTGAGCAACCTCAATCGGTTGAAATCATTTTCAAGAATGAAAGAGATGGATGGTGGATTGATTATTAAAATTCGACTTTAGATATGGCAATGAAGTAAAGAAATGATTAGAACAACATGCAACAAGTTATGTATGCTAACTTATGAGACAACAAATGAACTACACAAAGCATGAACCAATTTAAAAGGCTTAGATAGCCCTAAAACAGCCCTTAACATATGAAAAATAGAGGCTAAACATGCATGAAAAGAGCCTAAAAAATTAAACAATAAAGAGATGAAAAAGGCTAGGAAGTAAGAACAAGAAAGGGTAGCTAACCCTCCACTTTTGAAACCTCAAAACATGATTTTTAGCCTTTCTGAAACTCTGAAAATCAATGTGGATATCAAAGAAAAGAGTGGAAAAGTGAGGGTTTGAGCTATAGGTAAAGGTGTAGAAAGAGCAAGCTCTCTCTACCCTGTTGGTAACTCTTCAAACCCAATCTTAAGCACTTCAAATAGACTCAAAGCAACACAAAACAGTAAGAATTATGTAGCAAATGAAAGAAATGAAGGCAAGAGAGAATATAACAAGCTTATACCTCTCAAGAGGTAAGCTTTTTGTTTGTGATCCAAACTTAATCTCAACCCACTCTCAAGCTGGAATTATGCTTCTCCAAGATCAACCAAGGCTCTAAGGTGGTGAGATAAGGTTGTGTATGGTGTATGGAGATGACACAAGAAAGCTAGGTTAGCTCAAAGGTTGCTTGCTGTGGAAGAAAGAGGAGGGAGGAGCTCTCAAGGTGTATATAGGATTTCTAAATTTTGTTCAACCCTCAAAACAATAACTTAGCTTCGTTTTTATAGAATTTGAGCTCAAAAGGTGATAAATATCTTCAAAAATGGACAACTGGTGGCCTCCCGCCCAAAACATGTTTTTCGCCACTAAAGGCCAGCCGCCATTCATAACCACGGCTGGCCATCACTAATGCACGACCGGGCTTTGATGTCCTTCCCTGTTTTTTGGTTCAAACTCAGCTCAGGGTAGCAAAAGGTCCAAAAATGAAACTCACAGGTTCAAACAAAGTAAATGTTGAAGAGTTGAGGTTATTTCGAGAGCCTGACTGAATCCGAATCACTGTAAATTCAAAGCACACAATTCAACTTTCATCATCGAGTGTATCGAACAAAGCGCCTAAGTCTTGCGGGCGGTCAAACATGGGGTGTCTACAGATTAAGGGTGTGAATTCTATAAGCTTATATTCGTATATATAGCCTAGATTAGTTTAGCTAATTAAGTTTAATTAAGGCTACTAATTCTAATTAGTTACTCTAATTATTTGGATACGAATCAAATTTTAATTAATTTTGTCATAAGGTTCTAAATATTCCATTTAGTCTATTGGACTAGTCAATTTTGTGTTCTAACCCCGTTAAGGCTTTCAATTTTCAGATCCTATCAGAGATCACAACAGATATTTCTACCTCTAATAGATATGAAGCCAATGTTCATATTAAGTACATGATTAACAACAAAATTCACACTAAGCACTAAAATAACATTCATAATTAATAATTAACAACATATTACGTAACGGGGTTATTACAAGGAGTGTCCAAGTTTGCCATTGAAGGCCTTGGAGGCAAATCTTCACGTCTCCTATTCGCCTCATATGTGGTTTCGCCAACGATGAACAAAGGTGTTTCGTCCACGCTAGCCATTCAGATCTCCAGAAAATGTTTGATAACAAGGTTTGATCTGGTAAATTCCTATAGATGCTACCAATTATACGAACACGAAATATTCGTCATACGCGTACTCCGCATGATCAAGCTTGTATCTCATCGAACGACATTAAATAATTTTTTTAGTGTTGTCAATTTAAAATTATATACTAAATAAAAAATATAAATTATAAATTTAATTTAATTAAAAATTATGGCCTTATAAATTAAATTTGTTTAGTGTTGTTAAAAAATTAAATTTATATATTAAATAAAATTATTTTTTTAGTGTTGTTAATTTAAAATTATATATTAAATAAAAAATATAAATTATAAATTATAAGAGTAAAATAGTCTTTTGAACATTTATCTTTATCTAGTCCGTCCAACCAAATATTGGATTCACTAAAAATAGTCCTATCCAGACATCTAATCCCATGACTAAACAAATATAGGATACAAATCTAGTCCAACCAAATAGTCCGGGGACAATGTATCCCAGGACTAACAGTTCGATGGATTATAATTTTCCCTTATCCAGTTCTTCCAAACAAACATACTCTTAAGGATAGTGCAGATTGTCATTTGGGTTCATCTCACACCATAGAGCTATCCTTCAATCTTGATATGGCCAAAACTTCTCACATTATCTTGGATCTAGTTCAGTAATCGATGCTTCATTCACAAACCATGATATTGACTTGCTTGCAGATTGATTTGAATATAGGGATTTTTGCATACTTTTTGTTTTACTATGAGCAAAAAATGCAGGTTGTTGACGAACTGTTAGAGTAATTGAGTAATTGCTTAACATCAGAACTACTGTTGCCATAGAGGGTCTGTCCTCCGGATCTGCTTGGACATACAACAAGCCAATTTGGATGCATCTAATGACTTCACTTCTTGAATATGACACTTCCAAAGTTGAATCCATCAAGTCCAAGGGTCTTTCCTCTGTCCACAATTTCCAAGCCTACAACATTTCATCATATATGACTTGTAGATGTTATGATGTTGTCACTCACATTACAACATATAATATTTTTACAGATTAAATTTTTTGGTCCCTAAAAATGAAAATTTTGTTGCAAAAAACATTTAAAGACCAATTATTGTAGTTGTGAGGATAATCGCTAAAAGGTTGTTCCAAAAAATCAAAAATAAGATTTTTAGTGACAAATATATTTTTAGGGACAAAATAATTTGATCTAAAAAAGGTTAATTTTTTAGGACCAAAAATTTAGTCCCAAAAAGATAATAATTCATCACTAATATCCAATTTTCGTTACTAAAAATATAATTACACTTTTTGCAACAAAAATATTTGGTCTTTAAAAAATAATTTTGTCCCTAAATTTTAATCTCCAAAACTTTAATTTTTTATAGTGTCAGAAGGAAAATAATAATTATAATCGATGGTTACTACTCACATAGCTAAGAAGGTCCTCAACACTTCCTGATTCGTAATAGGTATTGTTCTTTTTGCCGCTAATGATCTCCAAAACTAAGACACCGAAGCTAAACACATCGGACTTTAGAGAGAATTGTCGATACATTGCATACTCTGGAGACATATAACACTCCATACCAATACCATCAATTTACCAATAGAGTTAGAAAATGACAATAAACATTGTCCAAAAGTTCATTTCGTATGAAACCAGAAATGAAACCATTGACTAGATAATGCATCAAAATTCAACTAAAAAGTGCGGTCCATCAAGATTAGGCATAATATGCATCTTTGAATTTGTTAGTCCAAAGGGGAAGTTTTTGAAGAATTAGAATGATGCTTTGCTTGAGAGTGCATAAATTATGTATTCATTAACTTAAATTACGGAATACATGGGAATTTGAGACACAAACTTACTACGTTCCAACAACTCGATTTGTATTTTCTTGAGTTTGATCCACATCGAAAATCTTAGCCATGCCAAAATCTGAAATTTTAGCATTCATATCTCCATCTAATAGAACATTGCAAGCTTTGAGATCACGGTGTATAATTCTAAGCCAGGAATCTTCATGAAGATAAAGCATCCCTCGAGCTATTCCTCTTATAATCTTGTAACGTTTGACCTAATCCAACTTTTCTTGTTCTTGTGGATCTGCACATTAAATATAAAATATGTTCTAGATTACAATGAGGAATTACAGTTGGACAAGAAATGTGTTCATGAAATTCATTTTGAAATAGAAACACAAGCACAGTTAACAATTAAACGTTGTTTGATCTCATTGCATATATTTCAATGCTCCTTCGCACTCAATTCATATTGTTAACAAAAAAAAATTTTAGCCATGTGTGTCAAATTCAAAGAATGTACACTAATGGAAATCATTTACGAAACTAACCAAAAAACATTATTAAGACTAGAGTTGCTCATATTTGTCATTTAAATATATAATTAAATGACATAATGGAAATTCATATATAACACTACAACAAAACTAACTATTTATGGCATCATGTTTACGACATGCATTAAATGCATGTCGTAGTTAGTACATTCTACGGCATTTTTTTTTTTTTGCAAGCCGTTAATGTTTTGTCAATAACAGCATACATACCATGTAAGTCGTTGATTCATATATTTATAGCGTGCAAAAGTATGCTGTAAAAAATGTAAGTTTTTACGACTTACAAAAATATGTCGTAAAATATTTACATTTAAGACGACATACATTTCATGTTGTAAAATATTATAACTTTACGCGGCATACATTAACATGTCGTGAAAACTTCTACAAAAAAAAAAAAAAAAAAAAAATCAATTAAATTTTTTTTTATGGCATGCAAAAGCATACCGTAAAAAATGTATATTTTCACGGCATACAAAACTATGTCATAAAATATTTGTACTTAAGATGACATACATTTTATGTCGTAAAATATTATAACTTTACACGGCATGCATTAGTATGTCATGAAAATTTTTATTAAAAAAATTTCAATCCGATTTTTTTTTTTTTTTTTTTTCAAAAAGCTAACAATTTCCAACCAAACTTCTCACCTTAAATTTTCCTAATTGAGGACAACATAAAAAATAATTTATACATTATTTTTATAATTTAATGTCTCTTTTAAGGGATAATTGCACCCAGTTGGATTTTGGAAAAAAAAAATTACACATTCATCAAAACGTTTATAATTTTAATGATTAATATTTATATGACTTCTCACTAATTTGTAATTATTATTTTTTAAATTACCTTGATTTGATATTTTTTCTTCTTTCAATAATTTATTTATTTTTTATTTTTTAGATGTGCCTAATCTGAATACAACTAAAAAATAAAATATTCGTAAAAAAAATAATAAAATATAATATATATGAAATGTATTAAATTTAATTATAAAAATAAAACGATTAATTGGAAGAAACTGAGCCAACCGTCAGAGCCCAGTCAACAAAATCCATTTAAAGAAGAAAATGGGTTACTGTTAATGAAAATTACAAACATAGTCAACAACAAACATCATTTACAAACATAGTCAGAAATAAAAAAGATATGAATTTGAATCAGAATGATCATTATCATTACATCCTAAGGTAATTTGGAAGAAACTGCTCACAAAATCCATTTAAAAAAGAAAATGGGTTACTGTTAATGAAAATTACAAACATAGTCAACAACAATCCTCTGAACAAGACATTCAAGATATTAAACAATTCAATGATGGTTCTGTCCACATTAAATTTAACCGTAGTCAATCTTCTGGACATAGTACATCTAGTATCCCTATTGAAATTGAAACTGAAGATGAAATATTTAATACTCCTTTATTTCGAAAAAATAGTCGATTACATCTTGAACCAACCACTGGTCCTATAACTCACCAAAAATTAAAAGGAATTGATAATTCTACAACCTCTCAAACTAGTAAACCTGTTTATACTACGCAAACACATTTACCAGAAGAAGAAGTTGCTTCTAATAATTCTCCAACTCAAACTGATTTTGAAGACTTTGTACTACCTGTCAATCCTCAGTTAATGACAATCAAAAAAGAATTTACTCCTAATCTTGATCAATTACTTATTGATTTTAAATCTAAAGCTAATCGAACTTCACGACATGCTTATTATGCTAAATATAATTCTGCTCAAATGTCCCAATTATCCCGTGAATGGTATGATTTTATGGTTCAATATGGTTTTGAATTACCTTTGTTAGAAATGTTGAAAAATATTACAAACAGCTTAATACAATCACTAAACATAAGTGGAAAACTTCTGCAAACACTACTGTTAGTTCTAGTCATCCTCCTTTAGAAAAAATCATCCTTAATCAACAAGGTTCTGAAATCCCTGCTTCACCTTTCAAATTACCTGGTACTAATACTGAGATTAAAAAAATTATAGAAATTGTTACTTTAATTACTTCTGGTTTTACTGGTATGCTCAAATCATGGTGGGAAAAATATTTAACTGAAGCACAAAGAGAATCGAATAGTACTAATTATATCACCATATGTTAAATTATCATATTCGATGACACCAGTAGGTTGACTAAGAACATCTCTAATTTTGTGAGCAAATAAACTAGGTAATCCATTAATAAATTTTTCTTTCCAAAATGATTTAGTACAATCTTCTCTTAACATAACTCTAGAGGTAAAGACATCTTTATACCATCTAAAATCACTTAAGGTAGGACAAGTAAGGTTACTAAGTTGATCATGTATGCGAGAATAAATATTAGTTGGGGTACCAATGAAATGTCTAATGATAGTGTAAATTAATTGGTTAATACCATCGGGGTGACAGCATCCTAAATTTTCGTCAAAAATAGGTAAGCCATTATCATCAGTTTGATGAGCATAAATTATGGATTCTCTTTGTGCTTCAGTTAAATATTTTTCCCACCATGATTTGAGCATACCAGTAAAACCAGAAGTAATTAAAGTAACAATTTCAGACTGAGTATATTGGGGATAGTTAGATAGATAACTATTGGAGACCATAGATAAGTGATTTAGTTTCTGGAGGATTTGATCTTCACTAAGACCATCAAGATTCCATTCGTATAATTTTTTAGCAGAAACAGAAAATTGATTATTAATATTATTTTCTTCGAATTGAAGATCAACAGGAGTAGGTTTAGTATACCAATTTTTAGTATTTTGAGGATTAATTTTGGGATAATGAATTTTGGTAAGATGAGTAGATTGGAATTGTTGAGCTAATTGATTGATATCATTATCAGTGTCGGATTGAGTAGAAGTTGGATCAATATCAAATTGTTGATTTAGAACAGTAAGACCTTTATCTTTAGAAGGGGTAGCAACATCAGTTTTATCGGTTGTAGATAATTTAGTGAATAATTTTTCAATACCTTTAACAGTAGATTGATCATTAATGACTAGGCTAGTTCGTTTAGAACGATTGCTGGGAAGGTTAAGTAAGGTGAATCTAGAGGTTGGTTAGAAGTTTGAACAGATTCTAAATTGGTTTCTATTTTGTCTAGTTGTTTACCAATTGTACTTAACATTGATTAGTATAATTATTTTGTTCTATAATTTTTTTAATCTCAGTATCAGTACCAGGTAATTTGAAAGGTGAAGCGGGATTTCAGAACCTTGTTGATTAAGGATGATTTTTTCTAAAGGAGGATGACTAGAACTAACAGTAGTGTTTGCAGAAGTTTTCCACTTATGTTTAGTGATTGTATTAAGCTGCTTTTAATATTTTCAACATATTCTAACAAAGGTAATTCAAAACCATATTGAACCATAAAATCATACCATTCACGGGATATTTGGGACATTTGAGCAGAATTATATTTAGCATAATAAGCATGTCATGAAGTTCGATTAGCTTTAGATTTAAAATCAATAAGTAATTGATCAAGATTAGGAGTAAATTCTTTTTTGATTGTCATTAACTGAGGATTGACAGGTAGTACAAAGTCTTCAAAATCAGTTTGAGTTGGAGAATTATTAGAAGCAACTTCTTCTTCTGGTAAATGTGTTTGCGTAGTATAAACAGGTTTACTAGTTTGAGAGTTGTAGAATTATCAATTCCTTTTAATTTTTGGTGAGCTATAGGACCAGTGGTTGGTTCAAGATGTATCGACTATTTTTTCGAAATAAGGAGTATTAAATATTTCATCTTCAGTTTCAATTCAATAGGGATACTAGATGTACTATGTCTAGAAAGATTGACTACGGTTAAATTTAATGTGGACAGAACCATCATTGAATTGTTTAATATCTTGAATGTCTTGTTCAGAGGATTGTTGTTGACTATGTTTGTAATTTTCATTAACAGTAACCCCATTCATCAGGTAAATCAATGTTATTCCATTCAATCATCATTTGAGGAACATTTATATGAGTATCAGTCTACTACTATGGATGAGCAAAGTTTTATCTTTAGGAGATTTATGTAAAGCATGAACATTTAAATTAGTTTGCATACATTTAAGTGAACACGGTAAATTAAAGCAATATATGAGTTTTAGTCATCATATTAGTGAATGAACCATGTAATTGTATATTCAAAGTTAATGCATGTAAAAATTTGGATCGCGTAAACTAAGTGTGAAATCAAGAAAACAATTAAAATGTACTGGACCCTTATGTTGACCAGTTTCCATCATACCCATTAGAC
This sequence comes from Camellia japonica, assembly GCA_030407325.1. Lineage (NCBI taxonomy): Eukaryota > Viridiplantae > Streptophyta > Magnoliopsida > Ericales > Theaceae > Camellia > Camellia japonica. The sequence continues at coordinate 19,806,000 of JAPPVO010000014.1, forward strand.
TATCATTATAATTAAGAAAGCGAGCATCTCTTAAACATAATAAGACAGAGGTATTTTTACCAACAATTGTTAATGGATTAACACCTACTTGAATTAAACCAATATGCATAAAATTATAACCATTATCTAAATGTCGTTTAATTAGTTTAGCATCGAATAAATGACAGGTTTTCTCGAGGTCGTTCAAGAGCATAGACTTGTTCAATAGTTTTAACATGTAATGCAATTTTAAAAAATTCTGTACAAAAGTAGTTTTATAATTTCTTTGATTTGTAATTTTGGTATATTCCATCCTGTGTTAAGTTGATCATTTTGTATTTCAACATCTTCTTCATTTATTACTAATCCTTGATTAGGTATTGAAGGCAACGTAGTTGACCTAGAACTGACTGATGAGTTACTTCGAAATAATCGACTCATTGTTTTGTTTAATTAATCAGTTTTACAGATATCTTAATACATACCCTATTCTTGTCAGGTTATCACAGACCAAGGTGGTTCAGCACATACCCTATCCTAAGTGTCCAACACTGCCTAACCCTGAGGACTTACTCTAGACAAAAAACGGAAATGGGTGACTTAAACCTGGTGGATAAACAGACCGATCTTTTGGGTGACTAAGATGAACTGAAAACAAGACTAATCAAGTAAACAATAAAACGATTAATTGGAAGAAACTGAGCAGTTAGAAGTAGGATACAACGAAACATGGCTCTGATACCATAAAGGCGGAAGCAACAAGTATATGAAGAAAATGGATTACGAAATCAAAGATGATTCAAACAAACAAAAGAGGAAAGCACTTAAACCAAAATCATCATTTAGTACAGAACCATTCAAGGTCTTTACCTCTAGAGTTATGTTAAGAGAAGATTGTACTAAATCATTTTGGAAAGGAAAATTTATTAATGGATTACCTAGTTTATTTGCTCACAAAATTAGAGATGTTCTTAGTCAACCTACTGGTGTCATCGAATATGATAATTTAACATATAGTGATATAATTAGTACTATTCAAAAAGAAGGATTAAAAATGTGTATTGATCTTAAACTTAGTCAAAAGGCTACTAAAGATAAACACAAAGCTAAATATGAATTAGGAAATTTCTGTGAACAGTATGGTTTACCTCCTGTTGCACCCTCTCGTAGGAAATCACACAAATATTCCAATATCCTAAACATAAATCCAAATATTCTAATAAATACAAGACACTTATTCACCTTCCAAATCCAATGATAAATTTTATACTAAACCCAAAAAGAAATACTACAAATCCAAATCCCATCCAAATCTAAATCTAATAAAGATATTACCTGTTATAACTGTGGTAAAAAAGGTCATTATGCTAATAAATGTAAATAGAAACAAAAACTCAAAGATAGAGTTAATCAACTCCAAATTAATGAAGAATCCAAAATTCAATTATTTGAAATCTTCCAATTAAATCAATCAAATGATGATTCCTCTTCTGTTCCTCCATCTACATCTAATTCCCCTTCTGATAATGATCATTCTGATTCTGATAACCAAATTACCTTAGGATGTAATGATGTTTGTTGTAAACCAGTTAAACAAATCTCTATTCTTACCAAACATACTCAAGAAGAATCTGCTTTAATTGACTTAATTAGTAAGTTAGATGATCCTCAATTGAAACAACAATATATTGATAAATTAAAAACTTTATTACTTCAATTAGATACTAAACCTAAGTTTAATAAACCTATTATTAGTTTATCTAAAACTTTAGAAAAATTTAAAACTAAAACCAAAGAAGTTACTCTTCAAGATTTACAATTTGAAATCAATCAAATTAAACAAAGTATCCGGATCTCCAACATAAGATAATAAATTAGAAAATGAAATCATTAATCTAAAACTTAAACAAAATTTAAATGATTTTCAACCTAATCCACAATCACCATGAATCTGAACATAATTCTGATCCTGAATCTGATCACACTAATCCCGATAAACTTATCTTTGATAACCGACCTCACAATACTAACCTTGAAGATAAACGATTAAACCTACTCAATAAAATCTATATGCAAAAATGGTATTCAAAAATTAAAATCATTGTTGAAGATTTTGAATTAGAATTAGTTGCATTAATTGACACTGGTGCTGATTTAAACTGCATTCAAGAAGGCTTTACTTCCTACTAAATATTATGAAAATGTCAAGAGAAATTAACTTCTGCTAATGGTAGTAAAATGCACATTAAATACAAGTTACCTAAAGTACATGTTTGTCAACATAATGTTTGTTTTAAAACTACATTTGTTTTAGTTAAAAATATGACTGATAGAATTATTTTAGGCACACCATTCATTTCTTTATTATATCCTTTTACCACTTCTAATGAAGGAATAACTACTCATGTCTTAGGACAACCTGTCACGTTTAAATTCTTATTTCCACCTGAAATGCTAGAGTTAAATCAGTTACAGGATTGTTCCATTTCTCATACTATTAATCGATTGACCCGACACATTAATTTTCTTAAAGACGAAATTAATTATAAAAGAATTGATCAACAGTTAACTGATCCAGTCCTAATTTCTCAAATTAATGATTTTAAATTAAAACTAGAATCAATTGTTTGTTCATCTTTACCTACTGCGTTTTGGCATAAGAAAAAGCATGTAGTTACTTTACCATATATTAAGAATTTTAATGAACGACAAATACCTACTAAATCTAGACCTATTCAAATGAATCATGAATTATTAGAAATGTGTAAAAAAAAAATTAATGAATTATTAAAAAATCGGATTATCAGTCCTAGTAAATCCCCATGGTCTTGCCCTGCTTTTTATGTTAATAAAAATGCTGAACTCGAACGAGGAGTTCCTCGCTTAGTTATTAATTACAAACCATTAAATGCTGTTTTAGAATGGATTAGATATCCTATTCCTAATAAAAAAGATTTAATTAAACGGCTTAGTCAAGCTCTTATTTTTAGTAAATTTGATTTAAAAAGTGGTTTCTGGCAAATTCAAATTCATCCTAAAGATAGATACAAAACTGCATTTAATACACCCTTTGGTCAATATGAATGGAATGTCATGCCATTTGGTTTAAAAAATGCTCCTAGTGAATTTCAAAACATAATGAATGATATATTTAACCCATTTAGTCATTTTTCAATTGTTTACATTGATGATATATTAATATTTTCCAAATCAATTAGTGAACATTGGAAGCGTTTGACTGCATTCTTTTATACCATTAAAAGTCATGGTTTAGTCATTTCTGCTCCTAAAATTAAATTGTTTCAAACTAAAGTCATGTTTTTAGGATACGACATTCATCATAATACTATTCTTCCAATTAGTCGTTCTATTGAGTTTGCGTCCAAGTTTCCTGATGAAATTCTTGATAAAACTCAATTACAACGGTTTTTAGGATCTCTTAATTACATTGCTAAATTCTATAAAGACCTTAGGAAGATTTGTCAACCCTTATTTGATAGGTTAAAGGATAATCCTCCTCCTTGGTCTCCAGCTCATACTGCTGTAGTTCAACAAGTCAAACAATATGTTAAGTCTCTTCCTTGTCTTGGTATTCCTACTGAGAATTCATTCAAAATTATCCAAACTGATTCTTCTGATATTGGTTATGGTGGCATTCTCCTTCAGAAAGTCACTCCTCAATCATCTGAACAAATTGTTCGCTTTCATTCTGGTGTCTGGAATAAAGCACAATTAAATTATAGTACTATTAAAAAAGAGATTTTGTCTACTGTTTTATGTATTCAAAAATTTCAAGATGATATTTTAAATCAAAAATTTTTACTTCGTGTTGATTGCAAATCTGCTAAATATGTTTTGGAAAAAGATGTTCAAAATCTTGCTAGTAAACAAATTTTTGCTCGATGGCAATCTATTTTAAGTATTTTTGATTTTGATATTACCTACATACCTGGTTGTCAAAATTCCCTGCCTGACTTTCTCACCCGGGAATTTTTACAGGGGGGTAAGGGATGAGTGCTACTCCACATATTTCTTATGTTAAAACCCAAATTACCCATTACCAAACCCTGCTCTAACAAGTTAATTGCCGGATTAATCACCTTAAATCAGCCAGACCAACTACTAAAAGAGCCCAATATATCAATTACCATCAGCTTAAAGCCCGTCGTACTTTGCGATATGATTATTACAATCATTTACATTACTACCAGAATTATTTAGATCTTCTTTCTGGTTGCTAATCTTTGTTACTTGTTTCACAGATGTCTCGTCCTAAGCCTTCTTCCAAGGCTTTGGTCCCATCTTCCAGTAAACCTAATCAACTTATTGTTCCACCTCCTTTGGAGTCAGTTACCTCCTCTTATTCACTTGACATGGTCAATCGTTACCAAGTTCTTGGTAATATTTACCATCCTAATTATTCATCTGCATTGGCTTCTGACCCCTTTGTTTCCAGTCAATCTGTTTCAGTTACCCCATTTCCTGCTAACCTCATCAGATCATCCCAATCTGAGTACATCAAATCACATGTTACTAATTTGTTCTATAAAGAACCTGGTCATCCTAAAGGTAAAATAATCAATGATCTTGTTAAGTTCCACTTTGGCTCTGGATGCCATTTTCCCCTTTCACATCCAGAAAAAACCCTTGCTTATTACAAAGATATCCTGATTCACCATCAATCAATTTTCATTAAGCCTATTCAAGACAAAACCTATGCTTACAAAGTTTTATATCATTCCCTGTATATTCACAATATTGTTTCCCTAGCTGAATGGGGTCCCCCGTCTCAGCTTCGTGATTTACCTGGCCATTCTATTCAATATAATTATCTTGATTATGTTGATGCTTGGTTCAAGATTTTCTTGTACCAAAATGAGTCTTTCAGTCACTCTTGGTTCATTTCCTTTGATCAAAAGTTCAAATCTGAGTTACCTACTTGGTTTCTGCGATGGTGGACTCATTATGGTGCCATTTCAGACATTTTACCTGGTAATCTCATTGAAGTAATCAATTACTTCTCTGCTGTTTATCCATTCACCACCCATCAAAGGCAATTCCCATCCTTGCTCATTTTTATATCCAAATACAAACTTCCATGGATATTTAAATGGCATTATGGAATTGATGATAACATAATTATTCGCCAGCATACAGTCAAATGGTGGGCAAAGTTCAATGTGCCCAGAATTATTGAAATTGTTCAAGAAGAGTTCCCTATTGACCAATGTGCTCCTACTCCATCCATGATCAAAGCCCAGCAGAACCCAACTGCTGCAATCAGCCAGGGAAGTCAGCCCAGTCTTCCTCCAGTCAATCTTGGCAGCCCCTCATCTAGTGGCTCCAAGCCCAAATCATCCAAGTCAAAGTCCAAGGCCAAAGCTCCTGCTGTACCAGCTCAGCCCAAAACTCAATTAAAGTCCAAATCAAAATCCAAGTCCAAGACTCAGTCAAAGCCCATTTCACCTTCTGTTCAGCCCAAGGCTAAATCAAAAGTTCAGCCCAAGATGTCCAAAGAAGAAATGCTTCAGTTAGCCCGCCAAATCACTGAGCAAGCTGAAGCCCAGTCAGACAGTTCAAACAATTCAGAAGACGATTCAGACAATTCACAATCTTCTGAAGGTTCAACTACTCAACCTATTTCATATGGCCGTTCAGAGTTCCAAGATGCTCAGGACCCATATGCCTGATCAACATAGGATTCCCTATATATACAAAATAGCTTCAATCAATACTCTTTTGAGAAAAGCTGCTATTTTGTATCTATATTGATTCCTTTGGTTACATGTTCCACCGAAAGTGATGAATAGTAAAAGCTACTTTTACTGTTCACTGTCACTATTCGCTCAATCAACTTTGATTAAAGTTACTTAACTGTTCTATCAATCAGCCGAAAGCAACCGACAGCCCTGCTCAGTCTCCCATGCTGCCAGCTGCCTTCATCATTCAACAATTTCACATGCTGCATAGTTAGTTTTATTTTCTATAAATTGTAATTAAATGTAATCACTCAGCACATTCTTCTTTTCTTCAACCATTCAGTCTGTAAGAAAACCAGAGCCTTCTGAGTGAAAATTACCTTCTCCCGTTTGTAACCCAATTAAGATCCTTGCAGTTGCTACAATTGTAATTGTAAGTTATTTTCTGTATTTATATTTTATAATTAAATGATGATTTTGGTTTAAGTGCTTTCCTCTTTTGTTTGTTTGAATCATCTTTGATTTCGTAATCCATTTTCTTCATATACTTGCTGCTTCCGCCTTTATGTGAAATTCACTAGGAGCGTTTTTTTAAACCAAATGGCATGACATTCCATTCATATTGACCAAAGGGTGTATTAAATGCAGTTTTGTATCTATCTTTAGGATGAATTTGAATTTGCCATAAACCACTTTTTAAATCAAATTTACTAAAAATAAGAGCTTGACTAAGCCGTTTAATTAAATCTTTTTTATTAGGAATAGGATAGCATGACTGCTGTCTTTGTGCTTCTCAAGAAATCCAACCCAAGGATGGCCTAGAAGTCATCCATGGGCACTGCAGTGAAATCTACTCTTCCTTCCCAAGTGCTGACCTTCAAATGAACAGATTTTGCAACCCCATAGATAGGCTGTGCTGCCGAGTTAACCGCCTTGATGCGGCTGCCATCCTTCTCCAAAGATAGCCCAAGTCTTTCAACTTCAGTCCCCGCAACAAAGTTGTGGGTGGCCCCGGTGTCAATCAACGCACGAAGGGGCTTCCCATTGATTTTTACATCCACAAACATCAAACCTTTGTTGGATGACTTGCTCTTGTTCAACTTGCCTGATGATTCCCCACTATACATGGGTTTCTTCCCTTTGCCTTCATCTCTAGACTCCACAAGTTGTTTGGGATCTGAATGCTTGCCCACTTTGCCACCCTTGGCATTCTTCTTAGGTCTCCCTATAGAAGCCTTCTTCTCCATGGCATTCATCATATGAAAGGCTCCCACTCTAGAGCCAGTTGCCTTAGAACCCTTGCCACTTCGCTTAGACCGCACGTCCTCTTCCTCGCTATCATCATCACTTGGTTGAGAGACATGGTCAGACACAGTTGCTAGAGCATTCAAGGCACGCTTTTGTGGACATTCAGATAACCGATGTGGCCCATTGCATAAGAAACAAGAGATAGGACCCTTTGTCTTGCTTGTAGAGAATTGTTGAGGGGCTTTTGCCTTGTCACCATAGCTCTTCTGTTGCCATTGTCCTCCACCCGAATGGGTTTTGGATGTAGAAGTGTTGGCTCCCTCACTCTTGGGTTTGCCATGACCTTGGGACTTTCCACCTCCCCTACTCTTGCGCGGGGAACCACTATCCCGTTGCTTAGGTTCGGCGTAGTCCGTAAGGCATTCAGCTGCTGCTTGTGCATGGGCTAAGTCTTGCACTCTCTGCCTTTGAAGTTCAACTCTGGCCCATGGCTTCAATCCCTCAAGAAAGAAGAAGAGCTTGTCTTTCTCTGACATATCTTTGATGTCTAGCGTAAGCCCAGAGAATTCTTTCACATAATCTCTTATAGTGCCGGTGTGCTTGAGATCCCGCAAAGCACGCCGGGCATTATACTCAACATTTTCAGGGAAGAATTGGAGCTTAAGTTCATGCTTCAGTTGCTCCCAAGTCTCAATTGTGCATAAGCCTCGTTGCATCTCATCATGTTTAGTCCGCCACCATAACTTGGCATCACCAGACAAATACATTGTGGCCATAGAAATCCTTGTCTCCTCAGCATTGGCTTTCACGGCTTTGAAATATTGCTCCATATCAAAAAGAAAGTTGTCTAACTCCTTGGCATCTTGGGCGCCACCGTAGGCACAGGGCTCGGGCACACACGCCCTAGTGAATTCCATGCCACCACTAGGTGCATTGCCAAAGGCACGGGTAAGAACACCAACCCGGCCACTAAGGTCTTCAATCTCCAGCCCGAGTTCAGTGACAACATCCTCAAAACCATGCGTCTGCTCAATATCATAAACCCGTTGCTCAAGGGTGGCTAATGAAGCTGCCATGGCCTCCATGTTGTCCATACGCTGCTCCAAGAGCTCAATTCTCTCCCTTTGCGTGGGTTGACGGTTGGCAGTACCCTCCATTTAGAAAGCCAATAATAGAGAAAGCCAAATAGACTGGGCTCTGAGGACTTAAACCTGGTGCCCATAAATGAATCACCCTGAGGACTTAAACCTGGTGGATATACTTGCTGCTCTGATACCATAAAGGCAGAAGCAGCAAGTATATGAAGAAAATGGATTACGAAATCAAAGATGATTCAAACAAACAAAAGAGGAAAGCACTTAAACCAAAATCATCATTTAATTATAAAATATAAATACAGAAAATAACTTACAATTACAATTGTAGCAACTGCAAGGATCTTAATTGGGTTACAAACGGGAGAAGGTAATTTTCACTCAGAAGGCTGGTTTTCTTACAGACTGAATGGTTGAAGAAAAGAAGAATGTGTTGAGTGATTACATTTAATTACAATATATAGAAAATAAAACTAACTATGCAGCATGTGAACTGGTTGATGAAGGCAGCTGGCAGCATGGGAGACTGAGCAGGGCTGTCGGTTGCTTTCGGCTGATTGATAGAACAGTTGAGTAACTTTAATCAAAGTTGATTGAGCGAATAGTGACAGTAGCTTTTACTATTCATCACTTTCGGTGGAACATGTAACCAAAGGAATCAATATAGATACAAAATAGCAGCTTTTCTCAAAGAGTATTGATTGAAGCTATTTTGTATATATAGGGAATCCTATGTTGATCAGGCATATGGGTCCTGAGCATCTTGGAACTCTGAATGGCCATATGAAGTAGGTTGAGTAGTTGAACCTTCAGAAGATTGTGAATTGTCTAAATCGTCTTCTGAATTGTTTGAACTGTCTGACTGGGCTTCAGCTTGCTCAGTGATTTGGCGGGCTAACTGAAGCATTTCTTCTTTGGACATCTTGGGCTGAACTTTTGATTTAGCCTTGGGCTGAATAGGAGGTGAAATGGGCTTTGACTGGGCCTTGGGCTTGGATTTTGATTTGGACTTTGATTGAGTCTTGGGCTGAGCTCGTATGGCAGGAGCTTTGGCCTTGGACTTTGACTTGGATGATTTGGGCTTGGAGCCACTAGATGAGGGGCTGCCAAGATTGACTGGAGGAAGACTGGGCTGACTTCCCTGGCTGATTGCAGCAGTTGGGTTCTGCTGGGCTTTGATCATGGATGGAGTAGGAGCACATTGGTCAATAGGGAACTCTTCTTGAACAATTTCAATAATTCTGGGCACATTGAACTTTGCCCACCATTTGACTGTATGCTGGCGAATAATTATGTTATCATCAATTCCATAATGCCATTTAAATATCCATGGAAGTTTGTATTTGGATATAAAAATGAGCAAGGATGGGAATTGCCTTTGATGGGTGGTGAATGGATAAACAGCAGAGAAGTAATTGATTACTTCAATGAGATTACCAGGTAAAATGTCTGAAATGGCACCATAATGAGTCCACCATCGCAGAAACCAAGTAGGTAACTCAGATTTGAACTTTTGATCAAAGGAAATGAACCAAGAGGTGACTGAAAGACCATTTTGGTACAAGAAAAACTTGAACCAAGCATCAACAGTAATCAAGATAATTAATTGAATAGAATGGCCAAGAAATCACGAAGCTGAGACGGGGGACCCCATTCAGCTAGGGAAACAATATTGTGAATATACAGGGAATGATATAAAACTTTGTAAGCATAGGTTTTTGAAAAATCTAGAAACCCTAGATGTTAATTTGTGATTATGTATCAATAATAAGCAAAATATAACAATCCCAATCAAACAATCAAAAGAAAGAGACACAAAGATTTTACGTGGAAAAATCACAATTGGACACCTTCCAATTGTGATCAAAAAACCACGGGCAACTGCCACAAGAACAATCCACTAAGAAGATTTAAAGGAATTACACAGGTATACTCTCAATTATCTAGCGAATTCACAACGCCTAATTAAACCAACCTCTATGTGCCTCTTCCAACCCCATCTTCAGCACGGAATTGTCTTTCTGATGAGCCACTCCGGATTCCACCAAAGCTTCAGGCTCGAATTCTTCAGAATTCACAACTGAAGAACAACTCTCTTTTGTGTATAACAAACAAACCTTTGATATACTCTCTTTAAACCATGAGTTGAATACTCAATAAAACATCAAAGAAAATAACAAAATATCCCCAGATATAAACCTTTAAGAACCAAAAACAAGATCTGGAGGACTTCAATCAATTACTTAGTTTTGGGAGAAAACCAAGTATTTATAGAGAACCAAAAGTAATCCAAGATTGGGAAGAAAACAAACTCCTTGAGAAATCCGGATTCTGAGGCTCGCTCGAGCGAATCTTTCCTGGCTCGAGCGAGGAGAGTAATTTTCATGATTTCTACTAGTGCCTTGGCTCGTGCGACGGATCCTTGGCTCGAGCGAGGAATACACTTCTTCAGGTTTTTGTATGGACGCAATCCTTGGCTCGAGCGAGAACTCCTTGGATCGAGCGAGCAAACCTTCGCTCGAGCGAGCTCTTCTTGGCTCGAGCGACCAATGGCAGACATGCAATTTTGAATGCAATTTTGCATTTTGCTTCGGCCGCGAGCTGACCGGGCAGCTCGACCCCGTAATAATCAGCGAAGTGGCAATTTTGAAAGCATTGACATCACAAACTTCTCTGCAAGGCTCGATTCGGGTTTGGATTTGCATCTAATAAACTCAAAACCTCACTGAAATAAAAGTGCGAAAAGAAATACATCTGAAAGGAGTTTTGTCAAACGGGGCTGCTAAGAATAAAAACCTAACAGTTTTGTCTTGAATAGGCTTAATGAAAATTGATTGATGGTGAATCAGGATATCTTTGTAATAAGCAAGGGTTTTTTCTGGATGTGAAAGGGGAAAATGGCATCCAGATCCAAAGTGGAACTTAACAAGATCATTGATTAATTTTCCTTTAGGATGACCAGGTTCTTTATAGAACAAATTGGTAACATGTGATTTGATGTATTCAGATTGGGATGACCTGACTGGGTTAGCAGGAAATGGGGTAACTGAGACAGATTGACTAGAGACAAAGGGATCAGAAGCCAATGCAGATGAATAATTAGGGCGGTAAATATTACCAAGAACTTGGTAACGATTAACCATGTCAAGTGAATAGGATAAGGTAACTGACTCCAAAGGGGGAGGAACTAAAGTTGATTAGGTTTACTGGAAGATGGGACCAAAGCCTTGGAAGAGGCTTAGGACGAGACATCTGTGAAACAAGTAACAAAGATTAGCAACCAGAAAGAAGATCTAAATAATTCTGGTAAATGAAATGATTGTAATAATCATGTCGCAAGTACAACGGGCTTTAAGCTGATGGTAATTGATATATTGGGCTCTTTTAGTAGTTGGTCTGGCTGATTTAAGGCGATTAATCCGGCGATTAACTTGTTTGAGCAGGTTTGGTAATGGGTAATTTGGGTTTTAACATAAGAAATATGTGGAGTAGCACTCACCCTTACCCCCCTGTAAAAATTCCCGGGTGAGAAAGTCAGGCAGGGAATTTTGACAACCAGGTATGTAGGTAATATCAAAATCAAAAATACTTAAAATAGATTGCCATCGAGCAAAAATTGTTTACTAGCAAGATTTTGAACATCTTTTTCCAAAACATATTTAGCAGATTTGCAATCAACACGAAGTAAAAATTTTTGATTTAAAATATCATCTTGAAATTTTTGAATACATAAAACAGTAGACAAAATCTTTTTTAATAGTACTATAATTTAATTGTGCTTTATTCCAGACACCAGAATGAAAGCGAACAATTTGTTCAGATGATTGAGGAGTGACTTTCTGAAGGAGAATGCCACCATAACCAACATCAGAAGAATCAGTTTGATAATTTTGAATGAATTCTCAGTAGGAATACCAAGACAAGGAAGAGACTTAACATATTGTTTGACTTGTTGAACTACAGCAGTATGAGCTGGAGACCAAGGAGGAGGATTATCCTTTAACCTATCAAAAAGGTTGACAAATCTTCCTAAGGTCTTTATAGAATTCAGCAATGTAATTAAGAGAACCTAAAAATCGTTGTAATTGAGTTTTTCAAGAATTTCATCAGGAAATTGGACGCAAACTCAATAGAACAACTAATTGGAAGAATAGTATTATGATGAATGTCGTATCCTAAAAACATGACTTTAGTTTGAAACAATTTAATTTTAGGAGCAGAAATGACTAAACCATGACTTTTAATGGTATAAAAGAATGCAGTCAAACGCTTCCAATGTTCACTAATTGATTTTGGAAAATATTAATATATCATCAATGTAAACAATTGAAAAATGACTAAATGGGTTAAATATATCATTCATTATGTTTTGAAATTCACTAGGAGCATTTTTTAAACCAAATGGCATGACATTCCATTCATATTGACCAAAGGTGTATTAAATGCAGTTTTGTATCTATCTTTAGGATGAATTTGAATTTGCCAGAAACCACTTTTTAAATCAAATTTACTAAAAATAAGAGCTTGACTAAGCGTTTAATTAAATCTTTTTTATTAGGAATAGGATATCTAATCCATTCTAAAAAGCATTTAATGGTTTGTAATTAATAACTAGCGAGGAACTCCTCGTTCGAGTTCAGCATTTTTATTAACATAAAAAGCAGGGCAAGACCATGGGGATTTACTAGGACTGATAATCCGATTTTTTAATAATTCATTAATTTCTTTTTTACACATTTCTAATAATTCATGATTCATTTGAATAGGTCTAGATTTAGTAGGTATTTGTTGTTCATTAAAATTCTTAATATATGGTAAAGTAACTACATGCTTTTTCCTATGCCAAAACGCAGTAGGTAAAGATGAACAAACAGTTGATTCTAGTTTTAATTTAAAATCATTGATTTGAGAAATTAGGACTGGATCAGTTAACTGTTGATCAATTCTTTTATAATTAATTTCGTCTTTAAGAAAATTAATGTGTCGGGTCAATCGATTAATAGTATGAGAAATGGAACAATCTGTAACTGATTTAACTCTAGCATTTCAGGTGGAAATAAGAATTTAAACGTGACAGGTTGTCCTAGACATGAGTAGTTATTCCTTCACTAGAAGTGGTAAAAGGATATAATAAAGAATGAATGGTGTGCCTAAAATAATTCTATCAGTCATATTTTTAACTAAAACAAATGTGTTTTAAAACAAACATTATGTTGACAAACATGTACTATAGGTAACTTGTATTTAATGTGCATTTTACTACCATTAGCAGAAGTTAATTTCTCTTGACATTTTTCATAATATTTAGTAGGAAGTAAGCCTTCTTGAATGCAGTTTAGATCAGCACCAGTGTCAATTAATGCAACTAATTCTAATTCAAAATCTTCAACAATGATTTTAATTTTTGAATACCATTTTTGCATATAGATTTTATTGAGTAGGTTTAATCGTTTATCTTCAAGGTTAGTATTGTGAGGTCGGTTATCAAAGATAAGTTTATCGGGATTAGTGTGATCAGATTCAGGATCAGAATTATGTTCAGATTCATGTGGTGATTGTGGATTAGGTTGAAAATCATTTAAATTTTGTTTAAGTTTTAGATTAATGATTTCTTTTTCTAATTTATTATCTTTATGTTGGAGATCCCGGATAGTTTGTTTAATTTGATTGATTTCAGATTGTAAATCTTGAAGAGTAACTTCTTTGGTTTTAGTTTTAAATTTTTCTAAAGTTTTAGATAAACTAATAATAGGTTTATTAAACTTAGGTTTAGTATCTAATTGAAGTAATAAAGTTTTTAATTTATCAATATATTGTTGTTTCAATTGAGGATCATCTAACTTACTAATTAAGTCAATTAAAGCAGATTCTTCTTGAGTATTTTTGGTAAGAACAAAGATTTGTTTAACTGGTTTACAACAAACATCATTACATCCTAAGGTAATTTGGTTATCAGAATCAGAATGATCATTATCAGAAGGGGAATTAGATGTAGATGGAGGAACAGAAGAGGAATCATCATTTGATTGATTTAATTGGAAGATTTCAAATAATTGAATTTTGGATTCTTCATTAATTTGGAGTTGATTAACTCTATCTTTGAGTTTTTGTTTCTCTTTACATTTATTAGCATAATGACCTTTTTGACCACAGTTATAACAGGTAATATCTTTATTAGATTTAGATTTTGGATGGGATTTGGATTTGTAGTATTTCTTTTTGGGTTTAGTATAAAATTTATCATTGGATTTGGAAGGTGAATAAGGTGTCTTGTATTTATTAGAATATTTGGATTTATGTTTAGGATATTTGGAATATTTGTGTGATTTCCTACAAGAGGGTGCAACAGGAGGTAAACCATACTGTTCACAGAAATTTCCTAATTCATATTTAGCTTTGTGTTTATCTTTAGTAGCCTTTTGACTAAGTTTAAGATCAATACACATTTTTAATCCTTCTTTTTGAATAGTACTAATTATATCACCATCATATGTTAAATTATCATATTCGATGACACCAGTAGGTTGACTAAGAACATCTCTAATTTTGTGAGCAAATAAACTAGGTAATCCATTAATAAATTTTTCTTTCCAAAATGATTTAGTACAATCTTCTCTTAACATAACTCTAGAGGTAAAGACATCTTTATACCATCTAAAATCACTTAAGGTAGGACAAGTAAGGTTACTAAGTTGATCATGTATGCGAGAATAAATATTAGTTGGGGTACCAATGAAATGTCTAATGTAGTGTAAATTAATTGGTTAATACCATCGGGGTGACAGCATCCTAAATTTTCGTCAAAAATAGGTAAGCCATTATCATCAGTTTGATGAGCATAAATTATGGATTCTCTTTGTGCTTCAGTTAAATATTTTTCCCACCATGATTTGAGCATACCAGTAAAACCAGAAGTAATTAAAGTAACAATTTCAGGCTGAGTATATTGGGGATAGTTAGATAGATAACTATTGGAGACCATAGATAAGTGATTTAGTTTCTAGAGGATTTGATCGTCACTAAGACCATCAAGATTCCATTCGTATAATTTTTTAGCAGAAACAGAAAATTGATTATTAATATTATTTTCTTCGAATTGAAGATCAATAGGAGTAGGTTTAGTATACCAATTTTTAGTATTTTCAGGATTAATTTTGGGATAATGAATTTTGGTAAGATGAGTAGATTGGAATTGTTGAGCTAATTGATTGATATCATTATCAGTGTCGGATTGAGTAGAAGTTGGATCAATATCAAATTGTTGATTTAGAACAGTAAGACCTTTATCTTTAGAAGGGTAGCAACATCAGTTTTATCAGTTGTAGATAATTTAGTGAATAATTTTTCGATAGCTTTAACAGTATATTGATCATTAGTGACTAGGCTAGTTCGTTTAGAACGATTGCTGGGAAGGTTAAGTAAAGGTGAATCTAGAGGTTGGTTAGAAGTTTGAACAGATTCTAAATTGGTTTCTATTTTGTCTAGTTGTTTACCAATTGTACTTAAACATTGATTAGTATAATTATTTTGTTCTATAATTTTTTTAATCTCAGTATCAGTACCAGGTAATTTGAAAGGTGAAGCAGGGATTTCAGAACCTTGTTGATTAAGGATGATTTTTTCTAAAGGAGGATGACTAGAACTAACAGTAGTGTTTGCAGAAGTTTTCCACTTATGTTTAGTGATTGTATTAAGCTGTTTGTAATATTTTTCAACATATTCTAACAAAGGTAATTCAAAACCATATTGAACCATAAAATCATACCATTCACGGGATATTTGGGACATTTGAGCAGAATTATATTTAGCATAATAAGCATGTTGTGAAGTTCGATTAGCTTTAGATTTAAAATCAATAAGTAATTGATCAAGATTAGGAGTAAATTCTTTTTTGATTGTCATTAACTGAGGATTGACAGGTAGTACAAAGTCTTCAAAATCAGTTTGAGTTGGAGAATTATTAGAAGCAACTTCTTCTTCTGGTAAATGTGTTTGCGTAGTATAAACAGGTTTACTAGTTTGAGAGGTTGTAGAATTATCAATTCCTTTTAATTTTTGGTGAGTTATAGGACCAGTGGTTGGTTCAAGATGTAATCGACTATTTTTTCAAAATAAAGGAGTATTAAATATTTCATCTTCAGTTTCAATTTCAATAGGGATACTAGATGTACTATGTTTAGAAGATTGACTACGGTTAAATTTAATGTGGACAGAACCATCATTGAATTGTTTAATATCTTGAATGTCTTGTTCAGAGGATTGTTGTTGACTATGTTTGTAATTTTCATTAACAGTAACCCATTCATCAGGTAAATCAATGTTATTCCATTCAATCATTTGAGGAACATTTATATGAGTATCAGTACTACTACTATGGATGAGCAAAGTTTTATCTTTAGGAGATTTATGTAAAGCATGAACATTTAAATTAGTTTGCATACATTTATAGTGAACACGGTAAATTAAAGCAATATTATGAGTTTTAGTCATCATATTAGTGAATGAACCATGTAATTGTATATTCAAAGTTAATGCATGTAAAATATTTGGATCGCGTAAACTAAGTGTGAAATCAGGAAAACAATTAAAATGTACTGGACCCTTATGTAGACCAGTTTCCATCATTCCCATTAGACTATCATTATAATTAAGAAAGCGAGCATCTCTTAAACATAATAAGACAGAGGTATTTTTACCAACAATTGCTAATGGATTAACACCTACTTGAATTAAACCAATATGCATAAAATTATAACCATTATCTAAATGTCGTTTAATTAGTTTAGCATCGAATAAATGACAGGTTTCTCGAGGTCGTTCGAGAGCATAGACTTGTTCAATAGTTTTAACATGTAAAGCAATTTTAAAAACATTCTGTACAAAAGTAGTTTTATAAATTTCTTTGATTTGTAATTTTGGTATATTCCATCCTGTGTTAAGTTGATCATTTTGTATTTCAACATCTTCTTCATTTATTACTAATCCTTGATTAGGTATTGAAGGCAACGTAGTTGACCTAGAACTGACTGATGAGTTACTTCGAAATAATCGACTCATTGTTTTGTTTAATTAATCAGTTTTACAGATATCTTAATACATACCCTATTCTTGTCAGGTTATCACAGACCAAGGTGGTTCAGCACATACCCTATCCTAAGTGTCCAACACTGCCTAACCCTGAGGACTTACTCTGGACAAAAAACGGAAATGGGTGACTTAAACCTGGTGGATAAACAGACGGAAGCATAAAGGCGGATATACTTGGTGGAAGCAACCGACAGCCCTGCTCAGTCTCCCATGCTGCCAGCTGCCTTCATCATTCAACCAGTTCACATGCTGCATAGTTAGTTTTATTTTCTATATATTGTAATTAAATGTAATCACTCAGCACATTCTTCTTTTCTTCAACCATTCAGTCTGTAAGAAAACCAGAGCCTTCTGAGTGAAAATTACCTTCTCCCGTTTGTAACCCAATTAAGAGGATGAATAATAAAAGCTACTTTTACTGTTCACTGTCACTATTCGCTTAATCAACTTTGATTAAAGTTACTCAACTGTTCTATCAATCAGCCGAAAGCAACCGACAGCCCTGCTCAGTCTCCCATGCTGCCAGCTGCCTTCATCATTCAACCAGTTCACATGCTGCATAGTTAGTTTTATTTTCTATAAATTGTAATTAAATGTAATCACTCAGCACATTCTTCTTTTCTTCAACCATTCAGTCTGTAAAAAACCAGAGCCTTCTGAGTGAAAATTACCTTCTCCCGTTGTAACCCAATTAAGATCCTTGCAGTTGCTACAATTGTAATTGTAAGTTATTTTCTGTATTTATATTTTATAATTAAATGATGATTTTGGTTTAAGTGCTTTCCTCTTTTGTTTGTTTGAATCATCTTTGATTTCGTAATCCATTTTCTTCATATCTTCATATACTTGCTGCTTCCGCCTTTATGGTATCAGAGCCTTGTTTCGTTTGAATATGTCATTCATTATATTTTGAAATTCACTAGGAGCATTTTTTAAACCAAATGGCATGACATTCCATTATATTGACCAAAAGGTGTGTTAAAAGAAGTTTTGTATCGGTCTTTAGGATGAATTTGAATTTGCCAAAAACCACTTTTTAAATCAAATTTACTAAAAATAAGAGCTTGACTAAGTCGTTTATGCTAAACTAATTAAACGACATTTAGATGATGGTTACAATTTTATGCATATTGGTTTAATTCAAGTTGGTGTTAATCCATTAACAATTGTTGGTAAAAATACTTCTGTTTTACTATGCTTAAGAGATGCTCGCTTTCTTAATTATAATGATAGTCTAATGGGTATGATGGAAACTGGTCTACATAAGGGTCCAGTACATTTTAATTTTTTCCTGATTTCACACTTTCATAAAATATAATATATATGAAATGTATTAAATTTTATATTTTTTTAAATTTAGTGATTTTTAAAAAAAATTAAAAGTAAAACATTATTAAAATTAAAATAAAATATTTCTTTTAAGTATATATAAATTATTTGAATTTGAAAAGTAAAAAAAAAAAATTTATTTAAAATATTAAAAACTAACACAAACAACTGAAAAACAATTTAGGCCTTGATTCGATCGATCTCTCTCTCTCTCTTTCTCACTCACTCTCGGTCTCGATCCCTCTTTCTCTCTCTCAACCCTCTCTAAACCCTAATCTCTCTCAACCGATCGAATCAGCCTTCTTCAGTCTTGATTTGATCTCAAAGCGATTGGTGATTCATCTCAGATCCAATCTCAGAGCGATTGGCAATTTCGATTTTGAGATTCCGAAGCTCCACCGCTTCCACTATCTGCACCGGCGAGGGAAGCAAGGACCATTGTCTACTAAGGTGAGCACCACCGTCTCTCTCTCTCTCTCAATTTTGTATTCTCTTTCTCTCTCCCTCAAGCTCTTCCCGTCGAGTTTGAGAAATTGGTTTTAGAATTCAGTTCGGTTTGATTGGTTCCTTCTATGTATGAACTGCTAGTCAAATTGCTTCAGAATGTAGGGAATTGATGTGAAACTTCAGAGACAAACCTAATTTTACTTATTTTGCTTTCAAGTGTCAAATCATTCAATGTTTTGCATGAAATGATAGGGCCATATCCATTAGAGAAACAGAGTAAAATTCTACTTCGCCATTAAAATCTATGAAGTTTGGGAAAACCATAAATTTGTGTGGCTGTGATAGTTTTTGTTGAGACAGCAAATTAATCTGACACAGATGGTTTTGTCCGATTGTTTTTGACAAGTAAATGTATTTTTTAATGTTCTTGAAATCTGAGTGCTGCTATTCTTGTTGACTTTTCAAGTGCATTTGATGATTTGAAGTGTATTTTGAGTGTAACGCCCTCAAAAAATAAACCCATAATAAATAATATTAACATGCGGAATTATAAGGAAATAAAGTATCTTATTCCATTCATCAGAGTACCATGAAATAAAAACATCATAATAAATGCCCTATGGGCTTACATCTTGCCAAGCCAACACTTGGACACAATTCCATGAGTTCTAACTCAAAAACAAATCAAGCCCTAGGCTTGAAAGTTTACAAGTTGTTCAAATAAAACAAATAAAATAAAGCAAGTCTTTGAGTCCAAATCCTCACAAGCTAAGTCCTTGGAGGTAGTGAACCACCTGAACCTGAAAATGAAGTTCCCATATAGGGTGAGCCACAGCCCAGTAGAAAAATACTAAACCAAGTATAAGAATTAACTAAAGCATTAGCATTCGATACATGGTTAACACAAGATAATCAATTTCCAATTTCATGACACGAATGTCTACATTGTCTATGACATATTGTCTATGACACCTTTCACTTTCCAATATTTAATCAACTTTCCAATTATATCATTATGGCTCAGAACCTGGCCAACTATAATAGTGATCCAGATGTCACAAAAATAAATGAGACTAAAGCTCAAACCACAACACTTCCATACTTCCAACTGATACACATTATAATGATGTATCATATCAACAACAAATAGCAATATTGCTATTATCAATAAGCATACATATGAGTGATGCTACTGGAGTCCATCCCTATCTCCTCCCAACAAATCCGGTTTAGAGGTCCATCCCCTATCTTCCCCTAAACCGTGGAGTTCATCCCCTATCTCCTCCAAACAAAATGCATATGCAATGAAACACACAATTGCCATATACAACACATAATCAATACAAGTAATGTTCTGTATTAATTCAACAGTCAACATAAGTGACATAATTCCAGTTATACCTAAGCCACATGCAAGGTCACAACATTCACGACTATCCTCCACCGATAGCCCAAAACAGTTATTTCTAAACAGGAAATAAATACAACAATGAATGTAAAATCAACATTCTCATAGGTAAGTATTTAAACTACCCAACTATATCATTATTCTCATAATTTCCCCAACTTCATGAATTAAACCCAATTCCACATTTTTCCCTTATTAATTTATACAAATTAATCTAAGCCAAAACCCTAAGGTTTCTCCCAAAATTACCAAACTACCCCCACATACCAAAATACCAACACTTAGGATTAAAGCGTATAAATGGAGTAGGAAATCCCTACCTCGAAGCAAGAACCCAAAAAGAAGAAGACGGAGATGATAGCCCAAACTCCAAAGTGCTCCAAATCAACAACCGTTCAGATTAAGTGGAAGCCCTCGACCCACTCTACCTTTTTAATGAAGGAACTAGGTTAGATACTCACTCTAAACAGATGAAACCTAGGAGAGAAGATGAGTTGGGAGAAAGAGAACTCGTAACCTAGGGTTTTACAAACTGAAAGGGCTGAAAAACTGTTTTAAAACACGCTGCTGCGTATTTAAATCTGATAGGCTCGCTCGAGCGAAGACCTGGTCGCTCAAGCGACCAGACACAAGAAATCCTCGCTCGAGCGAAGAAAAGCTCGCTCGAGCCAAAAACTCGATGCTTCAGGTCTGCAACCCAGAAGCTCGCTCGAGCGAAGGAAAGCTCGCTCGAGCGAAGAACTCGAAAACATACACCTCACTCGCTCGAGCGAAGGAAGCTCGCTCGAGCCAAGAAACACATCTCTCAGGTCTATGTACTAGACGCAATCGCTCGCTCGAGCCAAGGAAAGCTCGCTCGAGCGAATAACCAAAAACGAAGACCTCGCTCGAGCGAAGAGAAGCTCGCTCGAGCGACCAAGCCAAAAACTGAACATGCAGACTTGGTTTCTAAACCTAACCAATCTGCAACCAATCCTGCTAAACACATCCTATAACCCAAGAAGAAGGAATTAAAGGACAACAACAACAAATATAACAGCGGAATCCACGGAACGTAAGTCCGGATACAATAATCAAATGGGAAAAAGACCGGGGTCGCTATATTGAGTGGATTAACATTTTCCTGTATATGAACTACATGCACTGCATTTCTTTGTTTTGCAATTGTTTAATGTTGACGAGGGACTAGGAAAATTGTAGAAAATAATATGGAAGTTCAAGTACTAAATTCACCTTAAAGGGACTGTTTAGTATCAAGACAATGGAAATACAGATAATTTACAAGTTAGATGATGACACAAAATGAAGACAACAATTTTCTACACACATACTTTGTAATCTTCTGATATTCAAATTTAAAAATGTGTCATATCCATAGAAAATACTTACAGATTAAACAGATTAAATATTTACATTCTACTTTTTTTTTCTTCTTTCGCTACTTTGTAAGAGGTTATATAAAGCGTAACCCATAAAAATGTGGTGTCCTCTTTTTCATTTATCAGTTGAATAGATTGGTATTTGTCTGTTTTCTTATTTTTGTTCTTGTCTTTGTTTATTCCCTTTGTGCATTCAGAGAGAACCATATATGATTTATCAACCAATGTCTTTGTTTATTAATATCATTTGTAATATGATTTTTTGTTTTTGTAGTTTGTTACAATACTAGTCTAGGGATACAATCTTACTTGCTATTTTATTGTTACTATTTTGAATCTCAAGAAGTCATTCCCAGAGGATTGAGATGATGTCCCAAAAGGCTGTGAATAGCAGGTGCTTGAATTTGACATTCTACCTCTATATTCTCTACTGAGACAGTATTGAGATGTAGTTTACAGTGAAGCTGCTGCATATTATGTGTTCAGTCAATTTCAATCCCACAATATCTGCTGAACTAGCAATCTTATTAGGTTTTATAGTCTATGCAGTTCATTAATGGATGATTATGCGTGGTTGATATGGTGTTAACTTTATCCTTAAATTTCGAGAACTGCGCTGTTTGTTACAAATCCTTATCAGTGCTATAATAAGAACTGTGCCGTTTGTTACAAATCCTGTCCTCTTCGATAGGGAATGGTGGACAGGCTGATTAGTCGAATCGAAAAATCTGTGAGAAACACTGTTGGGTGTCAAATATGAATGCATGAGGTGACATGGGAGTGGCCTAGGCAGATTTTGGTTGAATGCTAAGATATTCATCAAAAAAAAAAAAAAAAAACTTCATTGATTTAATATGATGTTTAGCAAAGCATATACATAAGTTATTTATTTATCAGAGTTCTCCTTACTGTTATATTGTTAGCTGCTCTTATTCCATCGTAGCAAGGTTTTGAAGCATATTTAAGGTTGCTATGCAAATATTTCAAGTGCCACCCCTTTGGTTGTCTGAAAATAAGGTTCATTTATCGATCTTGTATTAAGTTGTCAAGTAGGTTACTTAAAGTGATGATCTTGCTAATTTTATAATTCGATCGGATAGATAGATCTTGAACTTAGTATTACATTGTTATTGGCACTTTATGAAGTGGCTTTTTGTATTCTCTATTGCTTAGCACTCTCTCTCTGCTAATCATTATTGGAACGTGGTTTACAATGTGCTAGTCATTTGTTAACACACGATCATATCTGAGAGGCAAAATCCTCCCCTGGCTACTTTTGGTTTGTCCATGGTAATACCATGCAAATTACTGTAATTGGTCCATCATTTTCTCAGTGCCGTAGAATCTTGCTGAGTTCTTTAATTGTTTCGGTCATATGATTAATTATATTGTGCTATAGCTATATTTATGTCATCTGTTGCTTATGGAAATGAAGTTTTTTACTTCTTTGTCTTAGGGTTCCTTGATTTATCTTCCATGGTCCTTGATAATAATTGATTGCTAGCTGCGAAATTATCTAAAACAACAATTATCTAAAACCTTGTCATCGAGCAGTTCACAGTCTAGAGCGGATCTACTGACACTTGGTTTGGCAGTAACAAATATTCTAACTGGTTTGGTATGGCTGTCAATCTGACCAAAAACTACATTAGTAGTGAGAGCACAACATTTTTTTTCTTCCAAAATTAGGAAGTGTCCTGTATTTGTCAAAAATCTGAAAGAGGTAAGTGTAATTTACCCTATTTCAAAAGAATAGAAGAAAAATAAAAAATTAATTACTTTACCTATGAAAACATGAAAAATAATTACCAAATGTGAATTTAATTTTAGTTAAATTTTGATTTTAAGATTTTTGTGTAATTTAATGGTATGGTATCCCATCTTGGCTTTACCTATTAACATAAAGATATGAACTTGTGTATGTGTGTTGGAGCTTTGATATTTTGTTTGGATTAAACACTAAAACTCAAAACTTGAAGAGGATTTATTTATCTGAGACATTACTAGATGACTCACTGTTTAAGGTGATTGGGACTTTGTTCAGAGAAGGCCTATCAAATTAGTATTAGTCAACAACCTAGATGTTTGGGACTTTGTGCAATTATCATTTTCATAGTTTTTTCTATGTTTTTGGGACTCTGGATTATACGTTAGTAGACACCCATTTTTGTTGTATTGCTCCTATGTTACTTCACATAAAAGTTTTAAGTTTTGAATCTGTTGTATATTTAATGTGATTCGCTAACCCACAGTTTTGTTAGCTTCATCAGTGTCGCAAGGACAATGATAGTGAAATGCATATGATATATTTGTCATCATTGTTTTCCTATATTAAAAGAAATGTAGAAGGGTCTTTGTATTTGTCAGATCTTATTATAGTATTGACATCCAAGGATCAAAATTTAATTTTGGGTACCATTTCAATTAGTTTGAAAAGCAACATTTTGGAAATGATTTGCAAACATGATGGAAACAGTGAAATAAATTTAGAAATTCACGAAACATTAGATGCTATGGTTATGTTGAACATGTATGTTCTTTCTTTCTTTATTTATCTATTTATTTTTGTTTTGTTGTAGGTTTTTGGCTGAAAGAGGTGAACTAAGTCTCTTAGATGCTGATGATAGATTAGTTCCCTTAAAAGATATATATAAGAAGGTTGCAGAAGGAAAGAGCGGATGTTGTTGGGAGTCATTTGAAGTCTACAGGCACTTGAGGTCACTAGGATACATTGTTGGGCGTCATGGTATCCCTTGGACTGTGAAGAGTATTAAGAATAAGCCTCCTTCTGTTGAAGGCACACTGGAGATTAAAGTGATAATAGATCAGAAATTTGAAGACATAAATCTCGTCAACGAGCTTTTCAATAATATAAGGATTGATGAAGTCAGACCTGTATTTGATGTTTACCCTCCTAATAGCAAATTTAGAAAGTCCTCTCCTGGCAATCCAAGTTTCGTTCTCTGGATGACCAGGTAATAAATATTGTTAACTCTTATATGACCATACAATTGTGCTATAAAATAGTGATGCAAAATTGTTGGACCATATTAGCTTGAATATAATGCATTTCTCCAATGCCTCGTAGTTAAAAACATGTGACAAACATGTATTGACTTGTGAGTAATCCATGGATGCAATTAGTGAAAGGCCCTGATGCTTTTTCGGAGCTTTTCTAGTCAATTATAAATGGATTATTCACATATGTGTCTCACAGTCTTTAAATTTCCATGAGAATTGCACCTCTCGTGGACAAAGAGAATCATTTACATTATTGTATCCACGGGAAAGATCTGGTTATAGTTCATACTCACCAAACTCTAGAAAATTGGTTTTGGTTCTGAACTATCTAAAGGACTTTTTCAAAGATCTTCTCTTGTTCACTTTCCCTGCCCTGCCCTTTCCACAAAACAAAATGTGTCTTTGACAGCTCATTGAAGCATTGGCAACGGCTCAAAAATGGCCCCTTAGATCAATTCTTGCCAAACCCTACTGGTTGAATGGCGCTGGATTGTGCTGCATGGGCATTGTATTTTATGAGGATGAGGTTTTGAGTGGTCCTTTATGTGCTTTTTTCGAAAGTAGCTTAATGCTCTTTTGGGTGGCAAGATGATGGGCAAAAAAAAATTAATAATAATAAAAATAAATAAATAAAATTGGGACTTCCCCTTATTTAATTCAGTTCTTTTTATTGTCTTGGCTATCCAGTAGACCCTAAGAATTATCAGGTAACCTTAAATTATTGCTGCAGTTACTCCAAAAAAATCATTTTTGCTGGTAAAATGTTAGTCTGGGGCAATCATTTTAGTGGTCATTAAATATGATTTTTGGCACTTGAAATGCTCCTTTTGTTTTTCTTTTGTAGACATGGATCTGCATTTCTTGTTAAATCAGACTCAAATTAATGGTGATTTTCTTTCTCATGTAGTGGGCATCCGCCATCCAAGCTAGAGATTGAAGACCTTGAGAGACAGTGTAATGGCATTCCTTTGAAGTTCTGTCATGTTGAGTATGGACGTGTCAGTTTCTTCTCCTTTAACAGGGTGGAGCTCCCTATCCTTCCTTGACATTCCTGTTATGCTGCTGCAACATTTGCTCTTCGAATCCCTACAATTGGTATTGGGACAAGGCCTTTTTGTATTGGCCAAGTTAATTGATTCTTTAGCTCTCTCTACTACTCCTAATAATGAATTAGACTTGACTGGCTTGTGTTGTGTGTAATCTTTTTGCTTTCATTTGTACATATAATTTGCTATCTGATCTTGTAATTTGCTTTTCAAGTACTAAAGTGGGCATTTTAATGATATCACGTGTTCATATATTGAGTTTACTCATGTAATGAACTTTGAATTTGCTTCTCTCTCTCTCTCTCTCTCTCTCTCTATATATATATATATATATATTAAAAATAACCTTTTACGGCATACAAAATTATGTCGTGAAAAGTGTAATAATTTATGACATGTAAGAAAATGCCGTAAAAGATTATATACGGCATACAAAGTATGCCAAAAATATATTAATAGTAACCTTTTACGGCATACAAAATTATGTCGTAAAAAGTGTAATAATTTATGACATACAAGAAAAATGTCATAAAAGATTATATACGGCATACATAGTATGCCATAAATATATTAAAAATAACTTTCTACGGCATGCAAAATTATGTCACGGAAAGAATGATGATTTATGGCATGCCAAAAATGTCGTAAAAAATTATCTACGGCATACAAAGTATGTCATTAATGTTTAATTTATTACTTTTTACAACTTTACCTGCATGTCGTAAATGACGTTTGACTTTCCACGGCATGTCATATAACGACATTCATGTGCATGCCGTAAAAGAGTTTTTACGGCATGCATTGCAAGCCGTAAAAATTCAATTTTCTTGTAGTGATAAGTATCTTTTCTTCTTCTTCCAAGCAATATCCCAGTAGTCTCACTAGATTTCTGTGTTGAAGCTTGGCTACTAGTACAACCTCGTTTTTGAATTCTTCTGCTCCTTGCCCTGAGGTTCGATATAGCCTCTTCATTCCCTGATAATATATGACATCCATTGAAATATTGGACCTAAATTCGAAAAATATAAATGCAAGAATATTTAATTCCATTATCGAAATCAGGCGCAATCTTACCTTGTAGACAAGACCAAATCCACCTTCACCAATTTTATTTTCAGCAGCAGCGGTATCATGAAAAACTTTTCATGAAAATAATCATGAAAACTTTGTGACCTTTGGATTACACTTAGAATAAAGCACCACACACTAATCAAGGTAATCCAAGGATCATAAATTTTTCATGATCATTTTCATGAAAAAAAATTTATAATCCCTAACTTTTCCCTTTCAGCAGAGAAGTTGTTTGTGGCAGCTTGAACTGTACCCAAATTATATTGCAATGACTCCTCTGTGGTGATATCATTTCCGACTGGACAAATCAAAACTATTATAATGAATTTTGATCTCTCACAACAAAATTGAATTTTTACGGCTTGCAATGCATGCGTAAAAACTCTTTTACGGCATGCACACAAATGCCGTTATATGACATGCCGTGGAAAGTCAAACGTCATTTACGACATGCAGGTAAAGTTGTAAAAAGTAATAAATTAAACATTAATGACATACTTTGTATGCCGTAGATAATTTTTTACAACATTTTTGGCATGTCATAAATCATCATCCTTTCTATGGCATAATTTTGCATGCCGTAGAAAGTTATTTTTAATATATTTATGACATACTATGTATGCCGTATATAATCTTTTACGACATTTTTCTTGCATGTCATAAATTATTACACTTTTTACGACATAATTTTGTATGCTGTAAAAGGTTATTATTAATATATTTCTGGCATACTTTGTATGCCGTATATAATCTTTTACGACATTTTCTTACATGTCATAAATTATTACACTTTTCACGACATAATTTTGTATGCTGTAGAAGGTTATTTTTAATATATATATATATATATATATATAGAGAGAGAGAGAGAGAGAGAGAGAGAAGCAAATTCAAAGTTCATTACATGAGTAAACTCAATATATGAACACGTGATATCATTAAAATGCCCACTTTAATACTTGAAAAGAAAATTACAAGATCAGATAGCAAATTATATATACAAATGAAAGCAAAAAGATTATACACAACACAAGCCAGTCAAGTCTAATTCATTATTAGGAGTAGTAGAGAGCTAAAGAATCAATTAACTTGGCCAATACAAAAAGGCCTTGTCCCAATACCAATTGTAGGGATTCGAAGAGCAAATGTTGCAGCAGAATAACAGGAATGTCAAGGAAGGACAGGGAGCTCCACCCTGTTAAAGGAGAAGAAACTGACACGTCCATACTCAACATGACAGAACTTCAAAGGAATGCCATTACACTGTCTCCCAAGGTCTTCAATCTCTGGCTTGGATGGCGGATGCCCACTACATGAGAAAGAAAATCACCATTAATTTGAGTCTGATTTAACAAGAAATGCAGATCCATGTCTACAAAGGAAAAACAAAAGAAGCATTTCAAGTGCCAAAAATCATATTTAATGACCACTAAAATGATTGCCCAGACTAACATTTTACCAGCAAATATGATTTTTTTCGAGTAACTGCAGCACTAATTTAAGGTTACCTGATAATTCTTAGGGTTCTACTGGATAGCCAAGACAATAAAAAGAACTGAATTAAATAAGGGAAGTCCCAATTTTATTTATTTATTTTTATTATTATTTATTTTTTTGCCCATCATCTTGCCACCCAAAGGAGCATTAAACTACTTTCGAAAAAAGCACATAAAGGACCACTCAAAACCTCATCCTCATAAAATACAATGCCCATGCAGCACAATCCAGCACCATTCAACCAGTAGGGTATGGCAAGAACTGATCTAAGGGGCCATTTTTGAGCCGTTGCCAATGCTTCTATGAGCTGTCAAAGACACATTTTGTTTTGTGGAAAGGGCAGGGCAGGAAAAGTGAACAAGAGAAGATCTTTGAAAAAGTCCTTTAGATAGTTCAGAACCAAAACAGTGAGTCATCTAGTAATGTCTCAAATAAATAAATCCTCTTCAAGTTTTGAGTTTTAGTGTTTAATCCAAACAAAATATCAAAGCTCCAACACATATACACAAGTTCATATCTTTATGTTAACAGGTAAAGCCAAGATGGGATACCATACCATTAAATTACACAAAAATCTTAAAATCAAAATTAAACTAAATTAAAACCCATTGTCGAACAATTCCAACATAGCATATTGGAGTTCCAAATATGCACACCTGATTGTAGTGATGCTATTTTGATTCTCTGTTCTGTACTGAAAACGCACTTTTGCAGCACTATCGCCAAGTACCAATCTTGTCTAGAGTCAAAAATTTGGATTTTGATGATTTTGAGGTCATCAAAATCAGACAGAATCAAACTACCTCTCTTGGGGATGGATGGGTTGCAGACTACGGCGTGGGGTGGTCGGGTAAGGGGCTGGCAGCGGCAGGGAGGGTGGCCCAGAGTAGGTTAGTTCAAGGAAGAGGGTAGCTCTATGCTACAGGTTACTTTTTATATTTTCAAAAAAATAAAATATATATAAATTCACATTTGGTAATTATTTTTCATGTTTTCATAGGTAAAGTAATTAATTTTTTATTTTTCTTCTATTCTTTTGAAATAGGGTATATTACACTTAGCTCTTTCAAATTTTTGACAAATACAGGACACTTCCTAATTTTGGAAGAAAAAAAATGTTGCGCCCTCACCACTAATGTAGTTTTTGGTCAGATTGACAGCCATACCAAACCAGTTAGAATATTCGTTACTACCAAACCAAGTGTCAGTAGATCCGCTCTAGACTGTGAACTGCTCAATGACAAGGTTTTAGATAATTCTGCAGCTAGCAATCAATTAATATCAAGGACCATGGAAGATAAATCAAGGAACCCTAAGATAAAGAAGTGAAAAACTTCATTTCCATAAGCAACAGATGAAATAAATATAGCTATAGCACAATATAATTAGTCATATGACCGAAACAATTAAAGAACTCAGCAAGATTCTACGGCACTGAGAAAATGATGGACCAATTACAGTAATTTGCATGGTATTACCATGGACAACCAAAAGTAGCCAGGGGAGGATTTTGCCTCTCAGATATGATCGTGTGTTAACAAATGACTAGCACACTGTAAACCACGTTCCAAGAATGATTAACAGAGAGAGAGTGCTAAGCATAGAGAATACAAAAAGCCACTTCATAAAGTGCCAATAACAATGTAATACTAAGTTCAAGATCTATCTATCCGATCGAATTATAAAATTAGCAAGATCATCACTTTAAGTAACCTACTTGACAACTTAATACAAGATCGATAAATGAACCTTATTTTCAGACAACCAAAGGGGGTGGCACTTGAAATATTTGCATAGCAACCTTAAATATGCTTCAAAACCTTGCTACGATAGAATAAGAGCAGCTAACAATATAACAGTAAGGAGAACTCTGATAAATAAATAACTTATGTATATGCTTTGCTAAACATCATATTAAATCAATGAAGTTTTTTTTTTTTTGATGAATATCTTAGCACTCAACCAAAATTGCCTAGGCCAATCCCATGTCACCTCATGCATTCATATTTGACACCCAGCAGTGTTTCTCACAGATTTTTCGATTCGACTAATCAGCCTGTCCACCATTCCCTATCGAAAGGACAGGATTTGTAACAAACAGCGCAGTTCTTATTATAGCACTGATAAGGATGAGTACAAAGTGATGTTAGTGCAATGAGCAAGTAAACTGTGAGAGAGAGAGAGAGAGAGAGAGAGAGGAAATGCACTCCATTAAAAGACAATGAAACAAAACAGAAAAGAGCAACCACTCTAAAAACTAACCCAAGATATATTTATCTACATAGTTTACCTTCATTCCCAATTCAAATTGTGGTTTTTACTTCATCAATATGGAAAAACAGATACAAAAATTATTCAACCATTTTATGAGTTCAAGAGAAACCTAACATACACTACTAAGGTATAGCGACCCGGTCTTTTCCCATTTGATTATTGTACCCGGACTTATGTTCCGCGGATTCCGCTGTTATATTTGTTGTTGTTGTCCTTTAATTCCTTATTCTTGGGTTATAGGATGTGTTTAGCAGGTTGATTGCAGATTGGTTGGGTTTAGAAACCAAGTCTGCATGTTCAGTTTTTGGCTTGGTCGCTCGAGCGAGCTTCTCTTCGCTCGAGCGAGGTCTTCGTTTTTGGTTCTTCGCTCGAGCGAGCTTTCCTTGGCTCGAGCGAGCGTTGCGTCCAGTACCTAGACCTGAGAGCAGTGTATCTTGGCTCGAGCGAGCTTTCTTCGCTCGAGCGAGCTGGTTTGTCTTTGGCTCGAGCAGCTTCTCTTCGCTCGAGCGAGGTCAGTTTCTTGTTTCTGGTCGCTCGAGCGACCGGGTCTTCGCTCGAGCGAGCCTGTCCAGTATATAAACACAGCAGCGGGATTTTTAAGCAGTTTTTCATCCTCTTTTGATCCCAAACCCTAATTCCGAGTTTCTCTTCTTCTCTAAACACCTTCTCTCCTAGGATTGATCTAGTTAGGGTGTGTTTTTACCCTAGTTGCTTTACAAAAAAGGTAGAGGAGAGTGAGGGCTTTCATTTAATCTGAACAAACTTGGATTTGGAGCACTTTGGAGTTTGGGCATCATCTTCGTCTTCTTCTTTTGGTTCTTTGCTTCGAGGTAGGGATTTCCTACTCCATTTATACGTTTTAATCCTAAGTATTGGTATTTTGGTATGTGGGGGTAGTTTGGTAATTTGGGAGAAACCTAGGGTTTGACATAGATTAATTTGTATAATTAATTTGGGAAAATGTGGAATTGGGTTTAATTCATGAAATTGGGGGATTATGAGACTGAATGATGTAGTTGGATAATTTAACCACCATTGAAATTACATGTGTTGTGTATTTATTTCTTGCTTAGAAATAACTGTTTTGGGCTATCGGTGGAGGATAGTCATGATTGTTGTAGACATTGCATGTGGATTAGGCAAAATTGAAATTAATCATTGATTAAGTTGTTGAGTATAAAGGTTGGAATAATACGTTAAATTATGTATTGATGGATTGTGTATATGACTTTATGTTTATATGCCTTACTTGTGTATGGGAGGAGATAGGGGATGTACTCCACGGTTTAGGGGAAGATGGGGGATGTACCTCTAAACCGGTTAATGATTATGGGAAGATAGGGGATGAACCCAGGGTTGCTGCTTATATGCGCGCCTATTGCAGAGATACAGCTCATATGCTTATCTATTTGATATGATACATCACCAAAATGTGTATCAGTTGGGAAGTATGGAAGTGAATTTGATTGTGATTGATGCAATACCAACTTGTGTATTTGTTATGTATATGAGAGGTTTAACTTGATTTGTTATCCCTGTTGAATTGGAAAGATTGTTAATAAGAGATGAAATCCCCGTTGAGTTATTTGGGCAGGTCTGAGCCATAATTGGAAGGTGAATTATGCCATAGACAAAGTGTCATAGGCAATGTAGACATTTGTGTCATGAAATTGTAAATGGATTATTTTGTGTTAACCATGTATCAGCTGCTACTGCTTTAGTTAATTCTTATGCTTGGTTTAGTACTTCTTTACTGGGCTGTGGCTCACCCTATATGGGAACTTCATTTTCAGGTTCAGGTGGTTCACTACCTCCAAGGACTTAGCTTGTGAGGATTTGGACTTGAAGACTTGTTTTATTTTATTTGTTTTATTTGAATTATGTAAACATTCAAGCCTAGGGCTTTATTTGTTTTGAGTTAGAACTCATGGAATTGTGTCCAAGTGTTGGCTTGGCAAGATGTAAGCCCGTAGGGCATTTATTTGATGTTTTATTTCGTTACTCTGATGATTTAAATAATATAATGTTTTCTTTTAATAATGCATGCTTGTTTTATTTAATGGGTTTAATTTTGAGGGCGTTACAACTTGGTATCAGAGCGTACCGGGTTCGAATACTTTGGGTACGTGGGAAGTGATTAGAATCACAATGGGTTCGTCTCGTTTGATAGAGACTTAGTGTAATGATTATGCTTATATGATAACATGTTTATGTGATTGTGGGTATGGAATGTAGTTTCTAGGATGTTGATTGGATCCTTGAGTCTCTAAAGTCTTGTTGGAAAGGCACTTGATCAATGTTGTTTCTAACCGGAACTTTAGTGACGCCTTGGGACTATCATTATCCAGGAATGAAATTCGTAGGTGCTTATGTGATTATGTGCTTACGTGGTATGATTATTATTGTCCAATGTATTAGGACGTGAGTGTTATAGTTTTGGCACATTATTTAGAGTGCTAATGTCTTTGTTTCCTTTATTAGGATGTCAGGACGAGGAGTTTGGATTTTCCTCCTTCCGCTCGGGAAGAATTGAGGAAACAGTTTGTGGGGTTACGCCAGGGTACTACACCTTTGGTACAGTTTGAAGCGTGGTTTGCTAACCTGTCAATGTTTGCTCCAGAGTTAGTGGAGACGGAGGAATTGCGTTGTGCGGAGTTTGAGAGTAAGCTGTGTGACGACATCCGTGTAAGGATTGCGGGTCTTGGCATAGAGTTACAGTGTGCTTGTTAAGGCTGCGACTCATGTGGAGGCAGCGGTACTAGCTATGGGGCAGAATAGGGAAGAGACCATAGTTGGGGGTGTTGGTCAGACTAGGGAGAAGGTCATCTCGGTGACTCCCACAACTTATAGGTACTCTAAGCCAAGTAAGAAATGGAAGCGAAGGTATGCTCAGTCCCAGGTAGAGTCCTTACCTCCGCCAAGAGTTTCAGACTCCTCTATCGGAGGGCCCAGAGAGGTCCAGGTTGTCTCTTGTTTTAAATGTGGTCTGCTGGGCCACAAGGTGTCGGTTTGCCCACTGAGGAAGAGGGCTGGGTTGACAGTTCGACCAGTAGTGGCACCACCAGAATCTTTTGGTCAGCCAGATTTTGGATCGACAGAGCGCACAGTGGGGAGGCAGTTGTTGGAATCCCCACCAGTTCAGGTTTTGCACCAGTCGTATAATCGGGATCCACTTGCTTGCTGGGGGTGTAAACAGCAGGGTCATCTTAAACGTTTCTGTAACCAGCCGGGGGCTTCTTTAAAGGTTTTGCAACCTAGTCAGGCTTAGTTTCATTCGACTGGGCAGGAGCAGTATCGTTTTGGGGGACTAGCAGGCCAGACTTCGAGGGCCTCAGTAGAGTCGAGTTCCAAAGCCCCAGTTGGGGAAGTTTGTAGTTGTTCCAGGTGTGGACAGAGGGGTCACGTCAGTAGTTCTTGTCCGTGGCTAGTAAGCTCGTAGGTTATCTTGTGTTTGGGGATGACCAACTTTGACGGTCCAGCGAGGGACAGTAGTGGTGGTAAAATCGATGGGATGATTTTGTTTTGACTAATCCGTTTTGTAATCAGTGGATTATTGTTTTGTGATCATTAGGTTCGGTTGTGTAACCTATGTGTTTTGGGAATGTTGAAACATCTAAACTGTTTGGTTATCTATATACATATATATATATATGCTTTGTTTGTTAATTTCCGTGGATTGGGTGGATTGTAATAGCTCTACAGTTTTATTAATGTAATAAGCTGCTGTAAGGCCATAAAATTTTTGGTATTAATGCATTTTATGTGGGTGACTTGATTTGGGAAAGATAAAGGCTAAAGAGCCATGTTTTCATAAGTTGAGAACCACTGAGGGTTGCGTGTCTTAACCCAGACATTATTGGGGCGAGAACTGTTTTACTTGCCGAGTGTGCGGGATTCCAGGGGTGTTACCCATTTAAATTTTGTGCGTGGTATAGACGTTGGTCTACTGTCGGGTGAACTCGAGAGGATGTGAAGGGTGCAATTAATACTAGTTGTAGTAAGTATTTAATACGGTGTCCTACGGGGAGCATAATGCATAATTTGGTTAGGATTGGACTTGTACCCTCGTGGTAGGTAGTGTTGTCAAGATTGCATGAGTACAGTTTGGCCGTTTTGAGTAAGGGGATGTTAGTCCCTATATAAGGTAGTGGTTGTCGTATTGGGAGTGGTATGTTGTGAGTAGCTGGTAATATATCTCGGGCAGTGGTAAAATTGATGTGTCTTAAGTTTTCAGATTCCTTTATTTGGATCGAATGTGATAAATTTGTATTTTAGCACTAGTCAGGTCAGGTGACGTTAAGGGTTGATTGGGTGTATAGTCGTGGTTGAGGTGTGACCCGTGAGTCGAGTCACTGTGGTAAGTCTTTTGCGAAGAAAGGTTTGAAATGTTAATGAGAAGGTTGAGGACTTTTACTCCTCTGGGAAGTTTGAATGGTGTGGCTTTGAAAGCCTTATTGGCGATATGTAACGGTGTCGGGGTTGGTTCATGGTGGTTGTCTAGTAATAGATTGGCTAGTGGTTTGGCTCGGGGTTGGGTGTCTGAATCGTACTCTCGGGGTGAGTGACAAGTAAGATTTGGAATGAAAGGTGGACCCTATAGGTCGTTAGCGGATGAAGATACGATATTAGTTTGTATTCGGTACGAACGGTGACTTGGTAGTAGTGAACATCTCGGTGTAGCAACCCAGTTAGTTAACTTAGTGCGGGGGGAAAGGAGTAAGCAAATTTTGTTACTCCAAGTTCGGTCGAGGTGGTGAGTGAAATCGCTAAATGAGGGAGTTTTGCACCGTGCGATGCATGATAGTATGTGGTTAGTATATGCTGTTTAGTTGATGAATAGAAGGAAATTAATCATAGGAAATTCCAGAAAATTCCTTAGTGAGGTTTTGGTTTGGTTTTTGACTGAAACCGAGAGGTTGGAGGTTTGGTAGGCTAGGTCACTTCGGCACGAGTGTCCGGCGCTCAGTTCGGATGGTGACAACACAGGTGAGGTGGTAAGGTTGTGAAGAGTAAGTGGGCCACCCTATTCGAATCATTTTGACTAGTTCGGTTCGTATTTGTGTGGTGTAAGACACGAGGGTGTGCAATGTTATCCTTTAGGTCGTGCGTTGTTGGGAAATTTCAAGTGTTTGGGAGTCTTCTTTGAAAGTGTTGTGGTGAGCATCGCGTCATCACCATGGGTATGGCGGGTGTTGTGGATTGGCTTTGTGTGTTTCACTTGGGGTTCATTGGGTACCCTTTGTAAACTAAAATAATCTGAGAGGAATCTTTGAGCTTGACTATGGCCAGTTGTAAGTGTCATGTTTTGGTGGTGGCTGTATAAATCCAAATAATTTGTGGGGAGTTAGACTCAGCCTAGCCTAAGTTATTTGTTGTTTGCTGTGCGATGTTGGCTGGACATTACAATTTTGGGGTGGTAATGTGCCGTAATATTGTTCCTTACCAGCACTTTGTTACATATACTTGTTTTGTGGAAGCTAACTAGAAGCCTTATGTGCGAATATTTTCGCGTTTCCCTTGTTGGGGTATTTAGTGCTAAACACTAGTTTGAGTGTGGTTGGTAGTCGAGGTGTAGTGGATGTTTCAGAACGTGGTAGTGATAGTATGTGTTTTACTATTATCATTGTTAATGGGTCTTCCGTAATCGGACCTTGCCATTAGTTAAGGTGTTATGAATTTATGTTGGGGTTGGAAGAACCACTGGGGTGAGTGAATTTTGGATCCGACAGGAATCCCTGGATCCATTAATGGGTATTTGAGCATACGTTATATCTTCTGGTGTATTGTTGAACTGGGTGAACATTGTACATGTTATGGTTTGTGGTAGTACTTTGGGGTTTTGCCTTGAAAATGGGAATCTATTTAGCATTATACATGTTAAATGTGTTGTAAAATGTAAGGGTATCATTAATATTGAATGTGTTATAAAATTGTGGACCATCCATGTTTATTGATTTGTAATCTTGTATTTAGATTATGTATTATAGTTGAACTTAAGAGCTTTATATATGTCTTAAGTTGGAAAACATTTAACATTTTGAAACTTGCCTCATAATGGAAGTAGAATATAACATTTATATGTTGAATGTGTTGTTTATATCATGAAATTGAATATGATATGGAAATTGTTAACATTGAAAGGAATAATCATATATTGATGCAGGTTGATATATAGGTTGATTTATACATATTGTGAGATGCCTCTTGATAAGAGATGAAGTGACCGGTATTGGGTCAAGTTGTTATTTATTGTTTATAATATCATTGGGAATTGAGAAAAACTTGTTTTTACAAACTTATGCTTAATTTCGGGGACGAAATTCTTTTAAGGGGGGGAGGTTATAGCGACCCCGGTCTTTTCCCATTTGATTATTGTACCCGGACTTATGTTTCGCGGATTCCGCTGTTATATTTGTTGTTGTCCTTTAATTCCTTATTCTTGGGTTATAGGATGTGTTTAGCAGGTTGATTGCAGATTGGTTGGGTTTAGAAACCAAGTCTGCATGTTCAGTTTTTGGCTTGGTCGCTCGAGCGAGCTTCTCTTCGCTCGAGCGAGGTCTTCGTTTGTGGTTCTTCGCTCGAGCGAGCTTTCCTTGGCTCGAGCGAGCGTTGCGTCCAGTACCTAGACCTGAGAGCAGTGTATCTTGGCTCGAGCGAGCTTTCTTCGCTCGAGCGAGCTGGTTTGTCTTTGGCTCGAGCGAGCTTCTCTTCGCTCGAGCGAGGTAAGTTTCTTGTTTCTGGTAGCTCGAGCGATCGGGTCTTTGCTCGAGCGAGCCTGTCCAGTATATAAACACAGCAGCAGGATTTTAAGCAGTTTTTTCATCTTTTTTCTGATCCCAAACCCTAGGTCCGTCTTCTCTTCTTCTCTAAACACCTTCTCTCCTAGGATTGATCTAGTTAGGGTGTGTTTTTACCCTAGTTGCTTTACAAATAAGGTAGAGGAGAGTGAGGGCTTTCATTTAATCTGAACAAACTTGGATTTGGAGCACTTTGGAGTTTGGGCTATCATCTTCGTCTTCTTCTTTGGGTTCTTTGCTTCGAGGTAGGGATTTCCTACTCCATTTATACGTTTTAATCCTAAGTATTGGTATTTTGGTATGTGGGGGTAGTTTGGTAAATTTGGGAGAAACCCTAGGGTTTGACATAGATTAATTTGTATAATTAATTTGGGGAAAATGTGGAATTGGGTTTAATTCATGAAATTGGGGGATTATGAGACTGAATGATGTAGTTGGATAATTTAACCACCCATTGAAATTACATGTGTTGTGTATTTATTTCTTGCTTAGAAATAACTGTTTTGGGCTATCGGTGGAGGATAGTCATGATTGTTGTAGACATTGCATGTGGATTAGGCAAAATTGAAATTAATCACTTGATTAAGTTGTTGAGTATAAAGGTTGGAATAATACGTTAAAAGTTATGTATTGATGGATTGGTGTATATGACTTTATGTTTATATGCCTTACTTGTGTATGGGAGGGAGATAGGTGATGTACTCCACGGTTTAGGGAAGATGGGGGATGTACCTCTAAACCGGTTAATGATTATGGGAAGATAGGTGATGAACCCAGGGTTGCTGCTTATATGCGCGCCTATAGCAGAGATACAGCTCATATGCTTATCTATTTGATATGATACATCACCAAAATGTGTATCGTTGGGAAGTATGGAAGTGAATTTGATTGTGATTGATGCAATACCAACTTGTGTATTTGTTATGCTATATGAGAGGTTTAACTTGATTTGTTATCCCTGTTGAATTGGAAAGATTGTTAATAAGAGATGAAATCCCCGTTGAGTTATTTGGGTCAGGTCCTGAGCCATAATTGGAAGGTGAATTATGCCATAGACAAAGTGTCATAGGCAATGTAGACATTTGTGTCATGAAATTGTAAATGGATTATTTTGTGTTAACCATGTATCAGCTGCTACTGCTTTAGTTAATTCTAATGCTTGGTTTAGTACTTCTTTACTGGGCTGTGGCTCACCCTATATGGGAACTTCATTTTCAGGTTCAGGTGGTTCACTACCTCCAAGGACTTAGCTTGTGAGGATTTGGACTCGAAGACTTGTTTTATTTTATTTGTTTTATATTTGAACTTATGTAAAACATTCAAGCCTAGGGCTTTATTTGTATTTGAGTTAGAACTCATGGAATTGTGTCCAAGTGTTGGCTTGGCAAGATGTAAGCCCGTAGGGCATTTATTATGATGTTTTATTTCATGTTACTCTGATGATTTAAATAATATAATGTTTTCTTTTAATAATGCATGCCTTGTTTTATGTTTAATGGGTTTAATTTTGAGGGCGTTACACCTGGCATGTATTTCAATATATGTATCTGTTATGTTTGTGTAGGCCACGTGCCGTGAGCTGTTAATCCATTGGTTGCTATCAAAGGCATCTATGCAGTTATCTGTGAGTAATAACTTAGTAAAGCTATGTTTGATATGAAAATACTTTATGAAGAGTATGATATGTTATGAATTGTTTCTGAATGATACAAAAGGCTATTTTGTGATTCCATGAATGATAATCCATAACTTTGAAATGTATTTGCGATATCCTTAGTGGAGGCCCTCGCCCAAGGGAAATAATACTGTGGCTTATGGTCATGAGGCCTTCGCTCGGGGGAAACAATACCGTGGCCCAGGCCCTCACCCGGGGGAAGCAATACCGTGGCCCATGTATGAGATATGTTACCTGATACCGGAGGTTCCATTATGGAACTTGATATACTTGACCAAAGTGATATATTAATGCTAATAGAAGTACCACACATGATTTGAATACGAATATGAACATGACTCTGCTTTTTATACAACCATGCTTATCTCTTTGATTGATATGATACAGAACTAGGCATCATTCATTAAAATCTTTACCCTGTTATTATTCACTGAGCTTTTGCTCACTATTTATATTATGTATGTAGGTGACCAGGTGTGTGACCAGGCTCAGAGTTGATGACTTGGAGTCTCCGTTTTGTCGGCCAACTATTGTGCCTCCCGCGGAGGTTCCAGAAAGAGTTCGATGGTCGAGTTTTGTAAACCAAGACATAAGCTTCAGACTTTTGTTGTTTTGTGACTAGTTCTTTTGTTCTATTTTGTGTATGATGACAAGGTTAGATGGATGTCTATGACATTATATATGTATATATACAAGGTTTTAAAATTATCTGTCCCATGTATGTTTGCACAGCTCTATGGACTATGTTTGTTTCTATATTTACTTATACAGCCCCTTATTACGTGATAATCTGTTCAAAGGCCTTTGGTAAGTCAAGGATTACTGGCCGGTTACGACGCTAAACCTACCGGAGCGGGTTTGGGTCATGATAGTTAGTAAAATGCTCTGATATCACTGTTAGAAAATATGGGTTACCTTAGGCGGACAAACATCCACGCAGTAAGATCCGAAATCTTGAATTGCGAGCCCTTTTTGTTGCAAACTCCACATCAGTAAAGAGGCTACTAGAGTCTCCCTTATGAAACACACACTCTAAATTGGCAAGGTTGTTGATTCTCTATCACAGCATATTACTAACTCTTTTCCGCCTATTGCTTGTTTTCGCCTCTTGATTAGTATGACATTGGTTTGTTTATGGCTTATACTATTAGATTGATGCATCATTAATATTGTTTTATATTATGGCATATTCAAAGAGTTTTTTTTTTTGGGTAATACACATACAGCAGATGTTTTGGTACTCAAAAACAGAAAATAAAATTTCGTTTTTTGTAAATGAAATTAACATATTTAGATTGTACTCTCCATAAGCTTTTTATTGATATAAAATAGGCTTTAATCGAAGTTAAATTGAAAAATATATGATTTTTCAAATTTTTTGAGTTAAATATGTAATTTTTTTTGCATACAACAGATTTTTTGGTACTCAAAAACAGAAAATAAAATTTCCTTCTTTTGTAAATGCAATTGACATATTTAGATTGTACTCTCCATAAGATTTTTATTCATATAAAATAGATTTTAATTGGAGTTAAATTGAAAAATATATGATTTTTCAAATTTTTTGAGTTAAATATGTATTTTTTACATACAACAGATTTTTTGGTACTCAAAAACAGAAAATAAATTTTTGTTTTTTGTAAATGAAATTTACATATTTAGATTGTTCTCTCCATAAGCTTTTTATTGATATAAAATAGGCTTTAATCGGAATTAAATTGAAAAATATACAATTTTTAAAATTTTTTGAATTAGATATGTATTTTCATTGCTACAATAATGCTTAAAGATCACACAGAATTAAAAAATCTCACTTTTATTAAAGTGCGATTAAAAAAATTAGAATGATATTTTAATCATAATTAATCTAATTAAATAAAATAATATTTATTTTAATATTTCTTTCTAAATAAATGTAATTATATATATATTTTAACCACAATTCCTATATAAATGTGATTGAATATATTTTTTTAATTTTTTTATATCTCTATAATAAAACAACGCTATTTTAAAAAATGTTTATATATATAATTGGTTACCACCGTCAACATCAATATCCATCCTAGATTAATGGGTGATACCTACTATTTCGGGGCATTTCCCTAAATAAGCTAAAATAGTAAATCAATTCTCAAACTAAGCCTAGTTTTCAAAGAATTCCCAAAATAAGCTAACTCGCGGTTCACAATCGCGATTTCAACATATTTCCGCCTGTTGCGCGTGAAAGGTGGGAAATCTTAAACTCGCTGTTACGAAAAGCGATTTTGATTAAGAAATCGCGGTTACAAAACGCGAATTTAATTAATTTTTTTTTCTTTTGAACTCGCTGTTACGAAACACGATTTCGTCAAAAAAAATTTTGTTCTAAACTCGCTGTTATAAACCACGATTTTATCCAAAAAAAAATTTCTTCTGAATTCGATGTTATAAATCACGATTTTATCCAAAAACTTTTAATATATATTAAAATGTGATCAATGTAAGACATAAGTTGTTAGTAGCTCAAATGGTAGTGCAATGTTATGTCTTGGCAGGGGCGTGGGTTCAAATCTCGCCAGGCTTTCCTTTCCTTTTCTTCTTTTTTTTTTTTTTTTTCCTCACTCTGTACTTTATATATTTATTATGTAATTTTTTTATCAAAAAAAAGTAAAACATTTGTTTGGTTAACGAAATTTTTTTTCTATAAAACATAATTTTTTTCAAAATGTCAACATAATTGTTTAAAAAGTATTCAGTGTATTTGATTTGAGTTTTTTGGATTTAGTTGTTTGAAAATTGACTTTTTTGATTTTCGTATTTTTTTTGTTTTTAATGAATATTTTTTAAATTTTAAACATTTTTTTTTTACTTTTTTAGATGCACCTTACTTAGATATATCTAAAAAGTAAAAATTTGTGAAAAATATTTTTCAAAATTAACAAATACATAAAAATACAAAAAATGTAAAGAAAAAATATTTTTGTATTTTTAGTATTTTTTCAGAAAAATATACTCAAAAAAATATGCACAGTGAAAGCGTACTAAAAAAATATTTTTTCAGCAAAATGTACTCTTTTAAAATGTACTAAAATATTTTAAAAGCGTACATTTTTGAGTACATTTTGCTGAAAAAATTAATATTTTTCTGAAAAAATATTAAAAATACAAAAATATTTTTTCAGTACATTTTTTATATTTTATGTATTTATTAATTTTTTAAAATATTTTTTCACAAATTTTTTACTTTTTAGATACAAATAACTAAGGTGCATCTAAAAAAGTAAAAAAAAATGTTCAAAATTTAAAAAAATATTTTTCTGAAAAAATACAAAAATATTTTTTCTGTACATTTTTTGTATTTTTATGTATTTATTAATTTTGAAAAATATTTTTTCACAAATTTTTTACTTTTTAGATATATCTAAGTAAGGTGCATCTAAAAAAGTAAAAAAAAATGTTTAAAATTAAAAAATATTCACTAAAAACAAAAAAATACGAAAATCAAAAAAGTCAATTTTCAAACAACTAAATCCAAAAAACTCAAATCAAATACACTGAATACT
This sequence comes from Camellia japonica, assembly GCA_030407325.1. NCBI lineage: Eukaryota > Viridiplantae > Streptophyta > Magnoliopsida > Ericales > Theaceae > Camellia > Camellia japonica. Next base: position 19,848,596 of record JAPPVO010000014.1, read on the forward strand.
TTTTAAACAATTATGTTGACATTTTGAAAAAAATTATGTTTTATAGAAAAAAATTTTAGTTAACCAAACAAATGTTTTACTTTTTTTTGATAAAAAAATTACGTAATAAATATATAAAGTACAGAGTGAGAAAAAAAAAAGAGAAGAAAAAAAAAAGAAAAGGAAAACCTGGCGAGATTTGAACCCACGCCCCTGCGAAGGCATAACATTGCACTACCATTTGAGCTACCAACAACTTATATCTTATTTTGATCACATTTTAATATATATTAAAAGTTTTTGGATAAAATCGTGATTTATAACAGCGAATTCAGAAGAATTTTTTTTTTGATAAAATCGTGATTTATAACAGCGAGTTCAGAACGAGATTTTTTTTGACGAAATCGTGTTTCGTAACAGCGAGTTCAAAAGAAAAAAAAATTAATTAAATTCGCATTTTGTAACCGCGATTTCTTAATCAAAATCGTTTTTCGTAACACCGAGTTTAAGATTTCCCACCTTTCACGCGCAACAGGCGGAAATATGTTGAAATCGCGATTGTGAACCGCGAGTTAGCTTATTTTGGGAATTCTTTGAAAACTAGGCTTAGTTTGGGAATTGGTTTACTATTTTAGCTTATTTAGGGAAATGCCCCTACTATTTCCTCCCAGCACAATCTATGCCCCACTTCATAGCTCTCACTCTCTCTCTCACTTGTCCACCACGACCACAGCAGCAACTTTGGGGGCATTTCCCTAAATAAGCTAAAACAGTAAAAGAATTCCCAAACTAAGCCTAGTTTTGAAAGAATTCCCAAAATAAGCTAACTCGCGGTTCACAATTGCGAGTTCAACAAATTTCTCCCCGTTTTGCGTGAGTGAGGGTAAATCTTAAATTCGTGGTTACGAAAAGCGAATTTGATTAAGAACTCGCGGTTACAAAACACGATGTTATCCAAAAAAAAAATTTCTTCTGAACTCGCTGTTCTAAACCACGATTTTATAAATAAAAAAAAATTTCCTAAACTCGTTATTTCGAACCACACTTTTTGTCCAAAATATTTTTTTTTTAACTCGTGGTTGTGAACCACGAGTTTAATCAAAACCCAATTTTGTAACACACTCACGCACACTCCTCACTCACAGCCACACCACACACTCTCTCTCCTCTCTCTCTGACACATCACTCACACACACATCACACTTACATCAAAGTAAAAATAAATAATTTTAAGAATTAAATAAATAAAAATAAATAAATAATGTTTAAAAATAAATAAATTTTAAGAATTAAACCCTAAACTCTAAAATATAAAAAAAATAAATTTTATCTCTAAACACTAAAGTAGCGTTTGATAACGTTTACGTTTTCGATTTATGTTTACAAAAATTTTATAAACTGATTTTTGTTTATTTTTACAAAAACATAAATTACAAATGCGTTTGGTTTGAACAAAATATTTAAAAAATTTAAAAACATAAACAAAAAAATATATTTGTTCAAGCTTAAATATTTATATTTATATTTATTATTTTGACAATGGGATCACACATATAATAATTGAAAAAAAATTAATTAAAAAAACAATTGAAAAAAATTTAATTGGAAAAATTATTAAATTTAATTGGAAAAAAATTTAAATATATTAAAATTGGAAAAATATATTAAATATATTAATTGGAAAAAAATTTAAATATATTATAAGTGGAAAAATATATTAAATATATTAATTAGAAAAAATATATTAAATTTAATTGGAAAAAATTTAAAATATATTAAAATTGGAAAAATATATTAAATATATTAATTGGAAAAAATTTAAATATATTATAATTGGAAAAAATATATTAAATATATTAATTGAAAAATATATTACAATTGGAAAAATATATTAAATATATTATGATTGCAAAATATATTAAAAAATTTAATTGGAAAAAATAATATATTTTCCAATTAAATTTTTTTCAATTGTTTTTTTAATTAATTTTTTTTCAATTATAATATATGTGATCCCATGTCATAAATAATAAACATAAATATAAATATTTTAAGCTTGAACACACATATTTTTTAGTTTATGTTTTAAATTTTTTTAAATATTTTGTTCAAACCAAACGCATTTGTAATTTATGTTTTTGTAAAAATAAACAAAAATCAGTTTATAAAATTTTTGTAAACATAAATCGAAAAACGTAAACGTTATCAAATGCTACTTTAGTGTTTAGAGATAAAATTTATTTTTTTGTATTTTAGAGTTTAGGGTTTAATTCTTAAAATTTATTTATTTTTTAAACATTATTTATTTATTTATATTTATTTAATTCTTAAAATTTATTTATTTTTACTTTGATGTAAGTGTGATGTGTGTGTGAGTGATGTGTCAGAGAGAGAGGGAAAGTGAGTGTGTGGTGTGGCTGTGAGTGAGAGTGTGCGTGAGTGTGTTACAAAATTGGGTTTTGATTAAACTCGAGGTTCACAACCACGAGTTCAAAAAAAAAAAATTTGGTCAAAAAGCGTGGTTCGAAATAGCGAGTTTAGGAATTTTTTTTTTTTTTTATAAAATCGTGGTTTAGAACAGCGAGTTCAGAAGAAATTTTTTTTTGGATAAAATCGCGTTTTGTAACCATGAGTTCTTAATCAAACTCGCTTTTCGTAACCACGAATTTAAGATTTACCATCATTCACGCGAAACGGAGGGAAATTTGTTGAACTCGCGATTGTGAACCGCGAGTTAGCTTATTTTGGGAATTCTTTCAAAACTAGGCTTAGTTTGGGAATTCTTTTACTATTTTAGCTTATTTAGGGAAATGCCCCGCAACTTTGCCTCTTCCTTTTCCTCGACAGAGGCTTTTCCCAAACTAAAGCCTTTTTTGCATGGTATTTCCCAAACTAGGCCACCTTTTGACGGATTTCCCAAACTAAGCTAAAGCGCTATTACAAATCGCGCTTTTACTGTTAGGAGGCCAAACTTTGATGAATAGTGAAATCACTATTCAAAATCGCGATTTTAATTAAGAAAGCGCTGCTTCAAATCGCGCTTTTAACATAAAAAAATTTTGTGAAAAAAACGCTATTTAGAATCGCGCTTTTACTGTGTATATAATTTATTTATTTATTTATTTTTTTTTTAGAAAACGCGATTTCAAATCGCGTTTCTACTATTGAGCCACCAAGCAAAGCCAACCAACACTCTGACACACACACATCAATGGGGGCACCACAACACTCAAACATCATTGAAATAATATAATTTTTATATATAATAACAATTTATAATAATCAATTATATAATTTTATAATTTTCGTAAATATAAATCATTTTTAGGTTATGAATGGTTTGATTTATAATACGTATGTAAGGATAAAAAAATTTATAATCAAAAATAATTTTTACAATTTTTATAATCAAAAATAATTTATAATACGTATGTATTATTTAAATCTGTACATTTTTTATTTAAAATTTTTTACAATAAACCCATCTTCACATTTTATAATATGTATGTATTATTCAAAAATAATTTATAAAAATTTATAATTAATACGTATGTAAATAATTTAATACGTATCTTCACATTTACATTTACAGTAAACCCATCTTCACATTTACATACGTATGGTTTAAGGGTAAATTTTTTGATAAATGACTTAAATGATAAATCAAACCATCCATAACCTAAATTTTTTTACCCTTACATACGTATGGTTTAAATAATTTATAAAAATTATTGCCATACGTATGTAAAAATCGATTATAAAAATTACAAAAATTATTTATAAATTATTTAAAATTATTATCAAAAATTATTTATCAGTACTAAATTTTTTACTTTTTAGATAGAAATAACTAAGGTGCATCTAAAAAAGTAAAAAAAAAATGTTTAAAATAAAAACAAAAAAAAAACGAAATCAAAAAACTCAGTTTTCAAATAACTAAATCTAAAAAACTCAAACCAAATATACTGAATACTTTTTAAACAATTATGTTGACATTTTGAAAAAATTTGTATTTTATAGAAAAAAATTTTAGTTAACCAACAATTGTTTTACTTTTTTTTGATAAAAAAATTATACAATAAATATATAAAGTATAGAGTGAGTGAAAAAAAAAAAAAAAATAGGAGTTGGCGTGGATTGAACCCGCGCCTATACCAAGCCATACGTATGGTTTAAAAATTGCAATTTATAAATAATTTTTGATAATAATTTTTAAATAATTTATAATCAATTTATAAATAATTTTTGCAATTTTTATAATCGATTTTTACATACGTATGACAATAATTTTTATAAATTATTTAAACCATACGTATGTAAGGGTAAAAAAATTTAGGTTATGGATGATTTGATTTATCAGTTAAGTCATTTATCAAAAAATTTACCCTTAAACCATACGTATGTAAATGTGAAGATGGGTTTACTGTAAATGTAAATGTGAAGATACGTATTAAATTATTTACATATGTATTAATTATAAATTTTTATAAATTATTTTTGAATAATACATACGTATTATAAAATGTGAAGATGGGTTTATTGTAAAAAATTTTAAATAAAAAATGTACAGATTTAAATAATACATACGTATTATAAATTATTTTTGATTATAAAAATTGTAAAAATTATTTTTGATTATAAAATTTTTTATCCTTACATACGTATTATAAATCAAACCATTCATAACCTAAAAATGATTTATATTTACGAAAATTATAAAAATTATATAATTGATTATTATAAATTGTTATTATATATATAAAATTATATTATTTCAATGATGCTTGAGTGTTGTGGGTGCCCCCATTGATGTGTGTGTGTCAGAGTGTTGGTTGGCTTTGCTTGGTGGCTCAACAGTAGAAACGCGATTTGAAATCGCGTTTTCTTAAAAAAAAAAAAAAAAATTATATACACAGTGAAAGCGCGATTTTAAATAGCGTTTTTTTCACAAATTTTTTTTATGTTAAAAGCGCGATTTGAAACAGAGCTTTCTTAATTAAAATCACGATTTTGAATAGCGATTTCACTATTCATCAAATTTTGGCCTCCTAACAGTAAAAGCGCGATTTGTAATAGCGCTTTAACTTAGTTTGGGAAATCCGTCAAAAGGTGGCCTAGTTTGGGAAATACCATGCAAAAAAGGCTTAGTTTGGGAAAAGCCTCTCGTCGACACCCACACTCGAGCCTTTTCCCAAACTAAGCCTCTTTTGCATCCTATTTCCCAAACTAGGCCTAGTTTGGACGAATTTCCCAAACTAGGCTAAAGCGCTATTGCAAATCGCGCTTTTACTGTTTGGAGCCCAAAATTTGATGAATAGTGAAAGCGCTATTCAAAATTACGATTTTAATTAAGAAAACGCTGTTCCAAATCGCGCTTTTAACATAAAATTTTTTTTTGAAAAAAACGCTATTTACAATTGCGCTTTCACTGTGCATTTAAATTTATTTATTTATTTATTTATTTTTTTTATAGAAAACGCGATTTCAAATCGCGTTTCTACTGTTGACCCCACCCACAACTCTGACACACACACACACACACCAACCACACACACCCACAACACTCAAACATTGAAATAATATAATTTATAATATATAATAATAATTTATAATAATCAATTATATAATTTTTATAATTTTCATAAATATAAATTATTTTTAGGTTATGGATAGTTTGATTTATAATACGTATGTAAGGGTAAAAATTTTTATAATCAAAAATAATTTTTGCAATTTTTATAATAAAAAATAATTTATAAATTATCAAAAATAATTTATAATACGTATGTATTATTTAAATCTTTACATTTTTTATTTTAAAATTTTTTACAGTAAACCCATCTTCACATTTTATAATACGTATGTATTATTCAAAAATAATTTATAATTAATACGTCTGTAAATAATTTAATACGTATTTTCACATTTACATTTACAGTAAACCCATCTTCACATTTACATACGTATGGTTTAAGAGTAAATTTTTTGATAAATGACTTAAATGATAAATCAAACCATCCATAACCTAAAATTTTTTACCCTTACATACGTATGGTTTAAATAATTTATAAAAATTATTGCCATACGTATGTAAAAATCGATTATAAAAATTACAAAAATTGATTATAAATTATTTAAAATTTATTATCAAAAATTATTTATAAATTGCAATTTTTGATAATAATTTTTAAATAATAATTTTGATAATAATTTAAATAATAATTTTGATAATAATTTTTAAATAATTTTTAAATTTAATTTTTGATAATAATTTTTAAAAATAATTATAATTTTAAATAATTTTTTTTATTTTTTAATTTTTTATTATTTATAATTTATAATCAATTTTTGCAATTTTTATCGATTTTTAAATACGTATGGAAATAAATTTTTATAAATTTTTATAAAATGTGAAGATGAGTTTACTGTAAAAAATTTTACATAAAAATGTAAAGATTTAAATAACACATACGTATTATAAATTATTATAAAAAAATTTATAATACATACGTATTATAAATTATTTTGATAATTATAAATTATTTTTGATTATAAATTGCAAAAATTATTTTTAATTATAAAAATTTTTACCCTTACATATGTAATTATAATCAAACCATCCATAACCTAAAAATGATTTATATTTATGAAAATTATAAAAATTATATAATTGATTATTATAAATTATTATTATTATATATAAATTATATTATTCAATGTTTGAGTGTTGTGGGTGTGTGTGGTTGGTGTTGTGTGTGTGTGTCAGAGTTGTGGGTGGCGTCAACAGTAGAAAATGCGATTTGAAATCGCGTTTTCTAAAAAAAAAAAAAATTTAAATGCATAGTGAAAGCGCAATTGTAAATAGCGTTTTCTTCAGAAATTTTTTTTATGTTAAAAGCGCGATTTGGAACAGCGTTTTCTTAATTAAAATCGCGATTTCGAATAGCGCTTTCACTATTCATCAAATTTTGGGCTCCAAACAGTAAAAGCGCGATTTGTAATAGCGCTTTAGCCTAGTTTGGGAAATTCGTCCAAACTAGGCCTAGTTTGGGAAATAGATTACAAAAGAGGCTTAGTTTGGGAAAAGGCCCCCCACACTCCTCACCACCGTCGCTGCTCCTCCCTCCTTAGCGACGGTGAACACATCTATTTATATATATATATGTTGGTGATAATTACAAATAACACACCAGAAAATACAATAATAATAGAATTACAATACTTATTATCAAGGGCTGAGGCGGCGGGAAAGCTCGCTCTCTTTAAGGAAGATTCAAGCCCTCTGCGGTTAGGCAAAGCCTCACACCGGTGCAGCAGAAAAACCTTGACTTGTCCCCCCAGGATACAACAGCCCGACTAAAGTCGTATGATTCACCAATACTGCACAATTGGTTGAACCCAAAGCTTATCACACACACCCTTTTTTATTTGCCTGATAATTCACTCAAGACATAACCAAACAACCAAAACTTCTTCACCTCCTTATGTCAAGATAGGACACATGTTTAAAATTTATATAGAAATCAAAACTTCTTCACCCGTATCTCAAAAATATGACACAAGAAAATATCTTATCAAGAAAATATTTTATCTGAAACTGGTTCCTCTACTCCTCTTTTACAAAACCAAGATACTAAGTTTTTGAACCTAGAAGGAGTAAAAGAGCCAGAGTAGAAAAAGATTTTGGCCCTGATTATCATGTTTTTAATGTGAAGGAAACTCCATTAACTTTACAAGAAGCAATTTTAACTGCATTTATGTTATGAATAGAGTTGCCACATAAAAAACAAAAAGTTACACCTTTTGAGTTGTGGAAAGGGCATAAGCCAAATTTGAAATATTTGAGGGTTTGGGGTTGTCTAGTTTGTTAGACTTGTGGACCCTAAAAGACCTAAAATTAGGTGTAAAAGCTGCCACTTGTGCTTTTCTTGGATATGCAACAAATAGTACAGCCTATAGATTTTTTGATATTGAAAACAAAATAATTTTTGAATCAGGTGATGCAATTTTTCATGAAGAAAAATCTCCTTAAAATTGTTGGTGATAATTACAAATAACACACCAGAAAATACAAATAATAAAATTACAATAACTTATTATCAGGGCTGAGGCGCGGGAAACTCGCTCTCTTTAAGGAGATTCAAGCCCTCTGCGGTTAGGCAAAGCCTCACACCGGTGCAGCAGAAAAACCTTGACTTGTCCCCCCAGGATACAACAGCCCGACTAAGTCGTATGATTCACCAATACTGCACAATTGGTTGAACCCAAAGCTTTATCACACACACCTTTTTTTATTTGCCTGATAATCTCACTCAAGACATAACCAAACAACCAAAACTTCTTCACCTTCTTATGTCAAGATAGGACACATGTTTAAAATTTATATAGAAATCAAAACTTCTTCACCCGTATCTCAAAAATGACACAAGCTCATAAATATAAGAGAATAAGACTTAGTGGAGAAGTTAGAGACTAGAATGGATAAGTCTTTGGTGGACAAAGACTTGGTGGACTTGAAACGGATGAACAAGGAAAGACTTGGAGAAGACTTTGGAAAGCCTTAGCAAGGAAGGCTCGGATGGATAAGATATGAGAAAGACCAAGACCAAGACTTAACTAGGAAGAAAAGGGAAAGAAAATCAACCTATAACACATGATAATATTAAAATAGGTGTTTTTATTTGCCTGATAATCTCACTCAAGACATAACCAAACAACCAAAACTTCTTCACCTCCTTATGTCAAGATAGGACACATGTTTAAAATTTATATAGAAATCAAAACTTCTTCACCCGTATCTCAAAAATATGACACAAGCTCATAAATATAAGAGAATAAGACTTAGTGGAGAAGTTAGAGACTAGAATGGATAAGTCTTTGGTGGACAAAGACTTGGTGGACTTGAAACGGATGAACAAGGAAAGACTTGGAGAAGACTGAGGATAACTTATCTAGGAAGTCATGGAATGGATAGAAAAGGGAGACTTGGAGAAGACTTTGGAAAGCCTTAGCAAGGAAGGCTCGGATGGATAAAATATGAGAAAGACCAAGACCAAGACTTAACTAGGAAGAAAAGAAAAGAAAATCAACCTATAACACATGATAATATTAAAATACCTGCTAACAATATATATATGCTTCAGTTTTCAAGAGTTAAACTATGTGGAAAGCTTTGATAAAAATTTATGTTTGTATAGAATGAGAACCGCATGATTTTACCTAATTTTTCATCTATGATTGAATCTCCAAATTCACAGAAAAACTATTGTTCTCATACAGCAAAATCCCTAATTTTTCACACCCCTAAAGCTTATACTTAGAGAGACGCTTATACTTAGAGAGACTTCTGTTTCCTTCAGTTTGGGTATTGGATTACAATTTTTTCTTGAGGTTTTTGGGAGCCCATCATCATAAAACTTTAATTACTTCTGTCATACACCGATGAAAATATCCATTTATCAAATGTGTGTTCATGATTTTTAACTCCTGATTTAATCTTTATCAAGAAATAAAGAAGACAAGAAATCTCGGTGGTTGCCTCGTGTCCTTGATTTTGCATATACAATGCATTTTCATTCATATTATGTATATAAAATATAAATCTATCTTGTTACTTGTGATGTAATATGGCATTGTTTACAACTTACAACAAGTATAAGAAAATGGCTACATTGGACCATAAATAAGGCTCTGTTTGCCAGTACCTTCCCTTGTTTATAACTATGTTTACAACTTACAACAAGTATAGAAAATGGCTCCATTGGATTATAAACAAGGCTCTGTTTGCCAATAACTTCCCTGGTCTATAACTGTATTTACTATTCAGATCTCATCTCACCACCTTCTTTAGTATCCCTTCTCTTTCTAAAACTATCATAAACGAGTACATTTTTCAATCAGGTAGGTCGGTTTCAACGTCGACATTACAAGCTATGATTCTTGTGATTCTTGTTCTCAATCGCTTTTGAACTTCTTTTTTCTTCTGTGATAAGCATATCTACGGTCAGTTTTAACATATAAATTAATGAAGAGTATTAAGGTAAGTAATAGTTAAAACTTTTGACTTTCAAACTAGAACACATAGAATGGGACTTCCAAAAATGGAAATTCGGACACATAAAAAGTGTCCTAAGGAGTATTTTGATTTCTACTTGTTGAATTTAGGCCATGTTTGATTGCCGATTAATTTAGGAGGGGATTGGATACCATGGATTGTGGTTGGGATTAGTGGGGATAAGTAATGCCATGGATTATATACACCATAGGATTAGTTGTATTATGTTTGGTTAGGGTGGGATAAGATTGAAAGATTATTTATGACCATTGGATTGGGGATGGATATAATCTCATGGTCTTGTACAAGTAATACCATGGGGGAGGTGGTATTACTTATACTTATGTGAGTTATACCACAAACCAACAAGGCCTTAGGTAGTGTTTGGTTCATTGGAATGGGTTGTTCATTCCATCAAAATGTCCATTCCCATGTTTGGTTGACAAAAAAAATAATGAAAAATGCATTGCAAATGAAATTGTCATTCATTATTGTAAGGGAATGATCAATCCATAGGGGAGCCTAAGGAATGGCGATTCCCCTTCAGTCCATCTTATTTCAATAAACCAAATAGAGCATTAAGGTATTCCGCTTCTTTATGGACTTGCGTCTCTCTCATTGGGAGTAATTATAGAGGAAGTGAATAAATTTGGTAACTCATTCCATTTATTGGAGTTTTTTTCTTTGTGAATCATTTTTTTAAAGTGTCTTGTACTTTTTCCATTATTTTGATTTTTTAGAATATTCTAGTTCCAAGTGAAAAGTTGTTACCACTTGTCAGGTTGAAGTTTTTGGTTCTAAAGATGGAAACAAGAAGGCAGGTTTTTTCTGTGGATCTTCTGGAGAGATATGCAGCAAAGGGGCATGGAGTTATCACATGCATGACTGATGGCAATGATGTTATTGTATTAGGAACTAGTAAAGGGTGGATAATTAGACATGATTTCGGAGTTGGAGATTCTTATGGTATGCTCTTATACCCATTTACTTTACTGGATTCTTCCTTATTAATTTTCTTTTGTGATTCAACTGAAAAAATCATTAGAGATGGGACCTGTTTAAAAATGAGATGAGATGTGATATCATATGATTGTATACAGCTTCTACCTTATGCTCACAGTTGTCATATTATGAATTACAGATCCGATTTGCCAATGTGACTCTTAGGTTTAACAATCAACCATGACATGCTATGCTGGAAATTGGAGTATCATGTCTTCTCCCAAGCTCAGCTAGTACTATTTACTTAACCAAAATTTTCATAGATGGAAATGGGATGCGCCACACTGATGGATTCAGTGCGGTTCAATTTTAGGGATAATATTTGAAAATGGAACTCTTCGCACCATTGTTTCATTCCCGTTAACAGGGTAAAACTAGTGATGATTTTTGAGGTGGCAAATTATGCCCTATATTTCTTTGATATATCTTATTCTATAATACATACCATTTATAGCGACCCCGGTCTTTTCCCATTTGATTATTGTATCCGGACTTATGTTCCGTAGATTATATTATCATATTGTTGTTGTTGTTGTCCTTTAATTCTTCAGTTTTGAGTTATAGGATTTGTTGGGCAGGTTGTTTACAGGTTGGTTGGGTTTGAAACCAAGAGTTCATGTTCAGTTTTTGGGTTGGTCGCTCGAGCGAGCTCTTCTTCGCTCGAGCCAGGGTCCCTTCGCTCGAGCGAGCTTCGCGTCCAGTACTTAGACCTGAAAGCAGTGTTTGTGGGCTCGAGCGAGCTTTCTTCGCTCGAGCGAGCTGGTTTGTTATTCGCTCGAGCGAGCATTTCTTCGCTCGAGCGACGCTTTTCTGTGTCTGGTCGCTCGAGCGACCAGGTCTTCGCTCAGAGAGCCTATCAGGTATAAATACGCAGCAGCGTATTTTAAAACAGTTTTTCAGCCCCTTTTGATTCTAAAACCCTAGTTTCCGAGTTCTCTTCTTCTCTAAACACCTTCTCTCCTAGGTTTGATCTAGTTAGGGTGGGTTTTTGCCCTAGTTGCTTTACAAATAAGATAGAGGGGAGTGAGGGCTTCCATTTAATCTGAGAAATTCTTGATTTGGAGCACTTTGAAGTTTGGGCATCATCTTCATCTTCTTCCTTCTGAGTTATATCTTCGAGGTAGGGATTTCCTACTCCATTTATACGCTTTAATCCTAAGTGTTGGTATTTTGGTATGTGGGGGTAGTTGGTATAGTTTGGTAATTTGGTGTGGGGTAGTTTGGTAATTTTGGAAGAAACCTTAGGGTTTTGGTTTAGATTAATTTGTATAATTAATTTAAAGGAACAATGTAGAATTTGGTTTAATTCATGGAATTGGGTAGTTTAAATACTTACCTTTGGGAATGTTAAATTTACATTCATTGATGTATTTATTTCTTGTTTAGAAATAACTGTTTTGGGCTATCGGTGGAGGATAGCCATTGATTGTTGTAGACCTTGCATGCGACTTAGGTATAACTGGAATTGAGTCAATTGTTTGACTGTTGAGTTAATACAGAACATTTGTGTATTAATTATGTGTTGTATATGGCAATTGTGTGTTTATTGCATATGCATTGGTTTTGGAGGAGATAGGGGATGAACTCCACGGTTTAGGGGAAGATAGGGGATGGACCTCTAAACCGGATTTATTGGGAGGAGATAGGGGATGGACTCCAGTAGCATCACTCTTATGTGTGCTTATTGATTAATAGATATATTTCTATTTATTGTTGATATGATACATCACTAGAATGTGTATCAGTTGGGAAGTATGGAAGTGAATTGGTTATGATTGATACAATACCAACTTGTGTATTTGTTATGGTTAGGTCTAACTTAAATTGTTATTCCTGTTGAATTGGAAATATTGTTAATAAAAGATGAAACCCCGTTGAGTTATTTGGCCAGGTTCTGAGCCATAAGTGGGAAGTAAAATGTGCCATAGACAGTGTGTCATAGGCAATGTAGACATTTGTGTCATGAAAATTGTAACTTGATTGTAGAGTGTTAACCATGTATCAGATGCTAATGCTTTAGTTAATTCTTATGCTTGGTTTAGTATTTCTCTACTGGGTTGTGGCTCACCCTATATGGGAACTTTATTTTTCAGGTTCAGGTGGTTCACTCCCTCCAAGGACTTAGCTTGTGAGGAATTGAATTTGAAGACTTGTTTTATTTTTATTTGGTTTATTTGAAAAATGTAATCCTTCAAGCCTAGGGCTTATCTGTTTTGAGTTAGAACTCAGTAAATTGTATCCAAGTGTTGGCTTGGCAAGATGTAAGCCCGTAGGGCATTTATTATGGTATTTTATTTCGTAAGACTCTGAAGATTGATGTAATAAATAATGTTTTCTTTTAATAATGCATGTTTTGGTTTTATATTTAATGGGTTGAATTTTGAGGGCGTTACACCATTTGTTAATTCCTCTTGATTTTATTGTCATTACATGTTGGGATTGCCATAATCACATGCAACATTGCAATTTATGTGGTCACTTTGTGCAACTGTTGGGATCTAGACCTTGGGCTGCATCCAACACTTAACTTATATTTTCTTGATCATTTCACTCATAGATATTGATCTCTCTACGGGTCGAGTTGGGGAGCAATCTATCCATAGAGTTTTTGTTGATCCTGGGGGGAGCCACTGTATTGCTACCATGTTGGGGTGGAGGTACAGATACATTTTATACACATGCTAAGTGGACTAGGCCATGTGTTTTAAGCAAACTGAAGGGTCTTGTCGTGAATGCTGTTGCCTGGAATAGACAACAGATAACAGAAGGTTTGTGTTGGGTTTCTCAGCCATCCCTCTCTTTTATACACCAGCTAATATTTCAGAGGGATTATTTCATCTTAATTTATTTCTTCTGTTGTATCTGATGTTTTTGTAGCTTCTACAAGAGAAGTCATTCTTGGTACAGATAATGGACAACTCCATGAAATTGCTATAGATGAGAAGGATAAGAAGGAGAAGCACATAAATTTTCTATTTGAACTTAAAGAACTTCCAGAAGCATTCATGGGTTTGCAGGTCCTCCCCTTCATTTCACCTCTTTTGGTCCTTTTCCGTTGGGGATACATACCAATCTGCCACTTGGGGCTTTCCTCTGTATTAGGGGAGGCTTGCTTACTTTTAGCAATATTTAAAATTGCTTAAAGATTTAGTATGTACATGGTTGGTGCTAAAAGCGATACAGTTTATATATGGTGTTTCTCCATCAGATATATGGATTTCTTTGAGTATTTTAATGCTCCTACAAAATGTTAAATTTTATGATTGATGGAATTGGTCATTTGAAAAAATAAGCATGTGTGTGGATGATCACTGGATTGGTGAAGTGGCTGTTGAGAAACTAACCTTCACTAATTATTTTACCCTCTATGGCTTAGCTAGAGTTTTACTTGGGTTTTGCTGTAATGTCTTTTTCTTTCCTTTGTCTTTATTTTTTTTAATTTTTTTTGTAGATGGGGACAGCTAGCACAAGCAATGGAACTAAATATTACATGATGGCCGTTACTCCTACGCGGCTTTATTCTTTCAGTGGCATTGGGTCGCTAGATGTGAGTTTAATTAAGTCCATGTATTCCTGCAGGGGCCTGTCAAATCTGCAATACTTATAAATTTCTTCTGGGGCCTTTTATATCTGCAATTAAAGTTACTTCATAAAGTCTCTCATGGCCCGATTATTATTAATTTATTACAGCCTTCTTTACCATAGAGTTTGGCCTTTGTATGGACTCCCGGTGGTTTAGTTAGTGCTGAAGGTCATGATGTTGAATTTAAGAGCTCTGTATAGTTGGTTCACAATTTTTTATGTTCTTAAACCCGCCAGGTGGTGCACCTGGTAGCCCATATAAGTAACTCAAGAGTGTCTTCTTTGAATAATGCATGTTAACAAGAAATTGACCTTATCAATTCATTTCTTTTTGACCTAGTGTTGATACTATTTCATTAGCTTAGATCTTTTGCCTGCGTTCTTAGGTTTGGCCATTCTAAACCTCTTGCAGTGTATATTGTTTATTTATGTGTCCTACATCAATGTGAGAAGCAATTTCTAATTGAGCTAAATAATATATATTTTTCTCTCTTACCACTGCATAGATTTATTAAAACTTTTCTATTTTCTATCACATTTTTCTTAGAGGTTATATTTTTGACAACCTTCAACTTCTAGTGCTCTATAAATGCTAAGAAATGATTATGATTATGCTCAACCTTTTAGGTTTTATATTTTTGTCAACCTTCAACCTTTTATTGCTTTATAAATGATTATGCAAGGTTATTCCCCCTTGGACCACATATTAAATATTGGGAGTCTTTGAACTTCACAAAGAGAAATCCTGTTTCTGTGATCTTATTTTATATGTTAAGAATTGAAAATTAGTGGCAAAGTAGTTGAGACTGCTGATCAAGGGGCTTTGCCTTGACCAAGGCTTCCAGACCCTGTAGCCCTCTTCCTCGTAGGTGCTTGTCTATCTAAGATCTTGCCCTGATACCTCAACAATGTTTCTCTAATTTGTAATCAGAAGGTCAAGTGTCTATTTGACTTATAGAAAGAAGTGAAGTGTTTGCTCTGAGGTTCTTTAATCTCCCATCCCAGTTAGGCTTAGAGTTGATAGGGAGGTACACTAATATATTCTCTTTGGATTTTTTAAGCTCACTTCCCAAGCATCCATTTCTCCATCTATCAGGTCTGTAAGGCTGCATTAAGTAATTTATTTAATTGTTGCTTTAAACTCATAATTTTGTAGTAGCTCACCTATTTAGGTGTTTATATTCGTGGTTCTTGGGAATGCATCCTTCCCTGCATTTGTCCCTATTTTGTAGATGATGTTTTATTTGTCTTATAGCTCTTTGTGATTAATACATTTTATTTGAAATTTCATGCTTATTGATTTTAATGCATTTTCTAGACTGTTTTGCTAGTTATGTTGATCATCCAGTGCGTTTTATGGAACTTCCTGGTGAAATACCAAATAGGCAAGTGCTTTTGATATAATGAAGTTCAATTTATTGGGACACAGATAATAAATTTTAGATGCTTCTTTTATTGTCATTGTATTTTCTTTGGATTTACATTTCACCTATTTGGAGTTCATGTTTTAAACGCTACTAAAAAGTACATAAATAAAATTAGTTAATGACAACAATGCCTTGGATAATGATATGAAACATATATTGTACACATTGAGAACTGTAAATTAATCTAGTTCGTCTTTTCGTTTGGAGTTTGATGAGAAGTAATCCATTTGGCATAATTGTCACACATAAATGTTCATGCTATTGGAAACATAAGGAGTGAAGATTTATGACACATGGAACTTGTAGAACTAGATAATACATTTTTGAGGGCCATTTCCCTAAATAAGCTAAAATAGCAAGGGAATTCCCAAACTAAGCCTAGTTTTCAAAGATTTCCCAAAATAGGCTAACTCGGGTTCACAATCGCGAGTTCAACAGTTTTCCCCTGGAGTTGCCAATCTTGAACTCGCTGTTACAAAACGCGAGTTTGCTTAAGAACTCGCGGTTACAAAACGCGAGTTTACTTAATTTTTTTTTTCTTTTGAATTCCGAAGCACGAGTTTAATTAATTTCATCCCAAAAAAATTTTGTTCTGAACTCGCGTTTCGGAACCACGAGTTCATTTTGTTTTGAAGTCGCTGTTTGTAACCACGAGTTCACCCCTCTGAACTCGCTGTTTCTAACCACGAGTTCAAAAAAAAATTTTTGTTCTGAACTCGCAGTTTGTAACCACGATTTTGGGGAACTTTGTTCTGGTTAAGTGAAATCGTGGTTGTGAACCACGATTTTAAAACATGTTTTTAAACCCCCCAGCCCCGTGTTTTGTATTCACGATTTCTATATCTCCCTCTGCTGTCTCTCTCTCGCTCTTACTCCTCTCTATCTGTTCTCTCTCGAGCTCTCTCTCTGATCTCTCTCTCTCGAGCTCTCTCTCTCGAGCTCCCTGCTCTGTCTCTCTCTCGAGCTCCCTGCTCTGTCTCTCTCTCGAGCTCCCTCTGTACTGTCTCTCTCGTTGGTATGCCTTCATCATCTACTTTACTGCGAATAAATTAGCATTAGAGTTTATATTTGTGAATATATTTGTGTTTGTGAAAATGTGAATAAATTAGGGATAGGGTTCATGTATGTGGGGTTAGGGTTAGGATTTATATTTGTGAATAAATTAGGGTTAGGGTTCATGAATGTGGGGTTAGGGTTAGGGTTTATGTTTGTGAATAAATTAGGGTTATGGTTTATATTTGTGAAATTTTAAGTATAAGTAATTTGTTGAATATGAATGTGAATGTTGAATGTGAATGTTGAATTTTAATTATATTTGT